>QAOA01001798.1:195158-214709 GCA_003255065.1 Cercis canadensis
AAAAAAAAAAAAAAAAAAACTTATCTTTTTTGTAGCTTGTTTCACTATTCCCTCTTACCATTAATTAAGACATAGTTTGAGAGTGGCTATTTCTTTCTTCTTCTTTTTTTCTCTCTCTTGAGAAATACCTTAGCTAGGTACTGTATTTTAAACAGTAAAAATGCTAATAATTGATTAAAAGAAATACCTATATTTCTTCTTTTAATCATTAACAGATATTTTATTAATAGATTCATTGGTATCATTGAATTTTTATATATGTTATTTGGAATAATAATTCTTTTTTGATTTACATAGCAATTGTAGCTAAGATTTCTACTCTAAATATCTCTAATCCCTTCATGCTTTCTTCACTACACAAACGAACACACACATCATTATTAATTTTCTTTTGTTTTTGACAAAACACGATTTATAGAACCAAGTAACAACTTTAAAAATGGTATAATTATGTGCAAATATTAATATGTAATAGTTTTCGTGTTGCAAATACACTTGTTTATTCATACACTAAAATTCTCTAATTAGTTTTGAACGTTTGCAGGGTGAGATTGTGTTTCAAAAGCCTTAATAATGGAAGTTTTAAGAGAAGAGTTTGATTACACATTGGATTATCGCCTCTTACTCTTAGCAAAGAAAAGACAAAGTGGATTTTTCCCTTCAGGGTAATAATGAGTACAGCTGTGTCTTACTTTCTTGTTGTTTATGGACCTAGGTTTGACAAAGTTGAAAACAACATATAGTTAGTCAATTACCAGAGTTTAAAATGAAACCCACAGTGCTCACTGAACTATAAATCAGTTGGTTACAAGGCTCTCTTTACAAGAAGATAATTTTGTGTTTGAGGCATTTTATTGACAGAATAAAAGTCTCAAAGTGCTCACCACACATGTACATTTAATAATTTTGTGGTACATCTAAAATTTAAGAATAGATTAGGTACAAATATACAATTTTTCTTTCATATGTACATATATAATAATATTTAAATTTACTTAAACTTTTTTTTTTCTGCATGGCTCAAATTTTTTAACACCTCTGTGCAAACATTATTTCTCTATACTTAAAGCTTGAGGAGTATTACTTGTTTTACAGGCACAAAGGCACGGGCTTCGTAGCTATTTGACTCAGTCCTACAAAGCATACACTGAATCTTGTGTAAAATTTTATCTCAGTTACAACTTTATTGGCCAAAGACCTCGCCACTACCCACCTGCACCTAGTGGTTCAGTAACGAAATAAGTTATTTAGACCAGAATGGTATTTATAAGAAAAAGAAGTGACCTGGTATACAATTCAAAACCTAACCCCACAACGGGCATCAAAACCAATCGCAAGTTAGAGGAGTAAAAGGTAAAGGAGTTGACAGTAGTTTATATATTATATTTTTGCTTATCATGACAAGCACTTAGTTGGCAACATAGAAACGTTTCTTAAACTTTAGGTTATCTTCCATGTATAAAGTACCCAAACTAGTTAAAACAATGTTAATTGCACAACTTGTAGATTCACTAGTGTGCACAACTGACCATTGCTTTGACTCCCAATTGTGTTTAGTAGAAAAGAAGTTGAAGTAAATATCCACTTAAGATAAAAACCACATGTACTTATATATATATATATTATTAGATGAGATTGTATTTTTTTGACCACAACAATTTCATGCAATCGTGTTAATAAGTCTCTGCCATTTACATGTTATATATATATGTATGGAATAGTAGTTGTACAACTCTTATATATGCACAAACATGTGCAATTATTTTAGGTGGTGTAGCCCAAAAAAAGTTCACTTAAATTCGATAGAACCACCTACATTGCATAATAGTGTATGTTCGCAGATATAAAAGTTGTGGAACTAACATTACTCTATAAATGTCGGGGAAAGAAAGTAATATTTATATGTATCAAGCGCCAATATTGATTTTGATGCAACAAATATGTTTTGTATAGTGTGTGTTGGATTTCTAAGGAGATTTAAAGCCAGACCAAATTAGTTTGATGATCAACAAGTGGGTTCTTAGGTAATAATGCATAGAGTAGTGTCTTTCCTTTTCTGGTTTCTTAGTGGACCTAGGTTTGACCAAATTTGATAACCCACAGACAATTACAATTACCAGAGGGTCCAAAATGGAGCGCGCTCCTCTCTATAAATAAAGCTTGAGGATTAGTGTCTGCTTCACAATTGCAAACGCACAAAGTGTTATAGATCTTTGACTTTTCTCACTTCTCACTTCTCACTTCTCACTTGGCCTTTCTCTTGTGTCTTGGAGAATGGCTTTTCACTCACGTTTTTACACAATTTGCTTCTCCATGTTATTTTTCCTGTTAGGCTTAGCCTCTGCTCAGCTATCTTTAAATTTCTATGACACTACATGCCCGAAAGCCCTCTATACTATAAAAACTGCAGCGGTTAATGCAGTGTTCAAAGAGCATCGCATGGGCGCATCCTTGCTTCGTCTCCATTTCCATGATTGCTTTGTTAATGCACGTTCTCTTCCCTCTTCTAACCTCCTCTCTCCCTTACTTATAGGCATGAACATGCATGCATGCACTNCATGCCCCAAAGCCCTCTATACTATAAAAACTGCAGCGGTTAATGCAGTGTTCAAAGAGCATCGCATGGGCGCATCCTTGCTTCGTCTCCATTTCCATGATTGCTTTGTTAATGCACGTTCTCTTCCCTCTTCTAACCTCCTCTCTCCCTTACTTATAGGCATGAACATGCATGCATGCACTTATATTAAATTTTGGAAACTAGCATGTGTATGTGCTTCTTCTTTTAGTATGTGATTTTGTTTTTGTTCATCCATCGGCGTGATTACATTACACCATTGGAGCCAATATTATTTTTTCTCTAAAACTTTCATCTCCTTACAGTACAAGAAAATGTCTATTTTTCAAAAGGACAAAATTTTATTGGAATTTTTTAAAAATTCTAACCAAAATTTCAACGGTTAATATTTTGTAAAAAAATTTATTGTTTTGGTGAATATGGGATTCAAACTCTATAATCACCTAAACAACTATACCACACTTTTTAAAACGTAGTTCTAACAATAGTCATACAAGAAAACCTTTTTTATCCCAAGAGTACTAATACTATTGTATTAATTATAACATATACTGAACTGTTAGCCCTATCTTATAATCACAAGGGGTACACTTTATTAAATATATATGTACTCCATATTCAAGAAAGAAAATTATATAAATGTAGTATATACATCATACAAAAATTTTCACTCCTCTAATGTTTACTAAAAATCATGTGGTTAATAGCATATTGCCTTAGATTTCCTTATTATGTAGGTAATATTCTTAAGTGTCAAATTCAAACAGCTTGATGTGGCTAAAAAGAAAAAGAACAATCTTCAGCTTAATTATCCAATGATGTGAATTAATGCAGTTGTAAATTGTTGAATTTATATATAGCACTTGTAGAAAGCAAACATAGATGGCAATCATGTGGTGGAGAGTAGAGTTACAATACTGAATTATTCTTGTAGCTTTGGGAATATAGTTGGTAATTTATTGGAGTTCATGGTTATTTCCTCACGTTCTCTCATGGTCAAAAACGGAAAAATAACTACTCTATTCAAGAAAATGAGCGTAAGTATTCATTAATATAGAAACTGAGTTTGAAGCATCATGAGAGATTACAATATACCATTATTCATTACTGAATTCTGATTGTTCCATGCTTAAATATTGTAGGGATGTGATGCATCTGTTCTATTAGATGATACTTCAAGCTTCACAGGAGAGAAGTCAGCCACTGCAAATGCAAATTCTCTGAGAGGTTTTGAAGTAATTGACTCCATTAAAACTCAGCTGGAGACGATTTGTCCTGGAACTGTTTCTTGTGCAGATATTCTAGCTGTTGTAGCCCGTGATGCCATTGCCTCAGTAAGTTTTGTAACATACTAAAAGTGAACGGATAGAAAACCAAAAATAACAAAGAATATGCATATTTTTTACCTTGAAAATGTCACAGATCTGGTAAAAAAAAGTCAGATATTCATTAATTGACATTTTGAGCAGAAAATTCATCTTTTAGATAAAGACATGTTGAAAACTTTTTAAGTGACTGATATTATGGTCTTCATTATCTCAGTTGGGTGGTCCATCATGGACAGTAGGGTTAGGCAGAAGAGATTCAACGAGCGCAAGTTTAGATGCTGCCAATAACGATATTCCATCCCCTCGCTTTAATCTTAGTGATCTTATATCCGCTTTTTCTAAGAAAGGATTTAGCACCAAGGAGATGGTAGCCCTCTCAGGTACTTGAAATCTCATCTCTGCTAGTTAAAAACTATCCCATGCTTGAAATTTTTTTCTATAGAAATGTGTTATTCTTATACCTCAAATCCATATTATTCCATAGGGGTGTTATGCTACACTCTCTTATGTGACACAAGTCATATCTTTTTTTTTTATTAAACTCATTTAAATNTTTTTTTACACAATTTTTTTTTATTAAACTCATTTAAATTTTTTTAGTATAACCCATATATTAATTCAATAAAATTTAAATTTTGTCAATTGTGCTATACTGATATAATATAAAACTAAAATTGTATAAAAAAGTCAAAGATGTGACTTATGTCACATCAAGAGAGTGTAGCATAGCACTCCACTTATTCCATACACGTCTTACAATTTTAACTAGATTCACTCAAAAGTCAACTTTTTTTTGAATGGCCTATATTCAAATTGGGATTCAGAGTGTATGGAATAGTAAAAATTTGAGGTGTATGAGTAACATTTCTCTTTTTAGTAGTCTTTGATAAATTATCATCAGAAGTGATTATATAGTAAGATTATGTAAACATCAAACAAAATGTAAATCTTGAGTTAGCTGATGTAATTTTATTGTCCCGAAATATACTTGTATAGGAGCTCATACAACGGGACAAGCCAGATGCAAGATGTTCCGAGGCCGGGTTTATAATGAAACCAACATTGATTCAGATTTAGCAACATCATTGAAGTCAAATTGTCCAAGCACTGGTGGTGACGACAACCTTTCCCCACTTGATCCCATTAGCCCTGTTTTTTTCGACAATGCTTATTTCAAGAATCTGGTTAACAAAAAAGGACTTCTACATTCAGATCAGCAGCTCTTTAATGGTGGCTCCACAGACTCTCAGGTCACTACCTATAGCACTGACCCTGCAACTTTCAGTGCAGACTTTGCTAGTGCCATGGTAAAAATGGCAAACCTTAAACCTCTCACAGGGAAAGATGGTCAGATTCGTACTAACTGCCACAAAATTAACTAAAACTTAGGATACTCTTATATGCATTATGAGGAGCTAAACTTGTTCTTCTAGTTATACTATGTATTATGGTATTCCCAAGTGTATGTCAACTCCTAAGGATAAATATCATTGGTGTAAGGTTTTCTTACTGTTGAAGTCATATGCTTTTGTAGTTCTCTCAAAAAAGGGGGAAATAAACAAAAGCTGTTTGAAATTTAGTGTTTAGTTAAAATGTTCTATATTATTATCAGGTAGTTGAAAGTTTCAACTACATATTAATATACTATATTTGCTTCTAGTTCTACTGTGTACCTTTTTTTTAATGCATTATGGGATTTATTTATTTTGGTTCATCAGTGACATAACCCTCTCCCTTGAGATAATAGATTATTTGTCCATATACTTTTTAATTGAAGACTTACATAGTGTATTCAGATACAAAGATTAATTAAAAGAAGAAAATATGTAAGCTGTAGCATGTGATATTGAAGTAAAGAGGAAAATTGCTATTAGCATCATCCCTGCTTGCTGTTCTTGCATCTATTCTTCCTAGTAGAACTTGGTAATGGTGGAAATGTAACACAGCTTATAATGATACTATTTTTAATAGCTATGGTTAATTTTCATACAATCTTAAGGGCAAGAAATTATGGTTACTCACACTAGATATTTGCACTTGCACAAGATACCACACTGCCTTTACAAGCCCTGTCAAGCTCTGCTTTAATTTTATCAACCACTTCAAAGCCTCTAACTGAAATTATATCAGTAAGCACTGTAGGTGTAGGACAAGTTATTTACTCGGTACATGGTCTTTTGGAAAACTTTTGGTGTAAGTAATTAAAATTTGCACTCCAACACTAAACTACACGTGGTAGGGGTAAGTATTATCTGGTAAGGTGGCATGTATAAGGGATTGATTGAAGTAGTTGTATTAGAAACTAGAAATATGGAGGCAAGTAAATAATCATGAATCCAACAAAACTTGAACCATATCCGGGAAAAGTTTTAATTAAGTCATCCTTGAACACTCTTAAACCCTCTCTCTCAGTATACTGACAGTGGGGGCTAGTCCCCCTCACCCGACATGAATCTCTTGGTTCTCAGGTCTCAAATCTATCCTATTTGCAATTCTCCCTCACTCTACTGTTCCTTTTAACCTTTGATACTCTGTTTATCGTTGTTTGATCCATTTTGATTACTTTTGGAATATGGATTTGGGTTTGAAGGAAGGATTTATCGCACAAAGTTCATGCTCCACAAGTGAGGAGGTGCGATTACAGCAACAGAAAACACTTGAGAAGCCCTGCACTTGTGACCGAGATTGGAGGCAGAGATTGCACACTTCTAGGCAAAGAAATTGGAGTTGTGGTTTCTAATCAAATATGGAAGAATGACCACATGAACAAAAAAATGGAAGAATGACAGGTAAAAAGCAACCAAAATCCTAAAACTTACATCAGCTAATAATATCATACATACATTAATCTGTTTGATGATGCATTAAAAAGCTTGTTTCAAATAATTAAAACTATAGAAGAAAAAAAAATACACTTCGCTAAATAAATCAAATTACATTCAGTGATGACAAAAAATGATTATAGCTGGCTGGCTACCTCTTCATTCAAATACAATGGAAGGAGAATATACAAAAACATGAGAATCTTTACATGGAAGCTAAAAGGTCTCTCATCTCTGCTACAGATGGGATATTCTCTGTAGGGTAAATCTTCGCGACAAGTTGGGCAAAACTTTCGTACTTGTCAAGAAATTCCTTCTGTTGTAATTTGCAGGAAACAACAATCAGAAAATGTTCCATGCTTTTCTACTTTAAAGTTTAAATGCTACCTCAACTTTTGCACCTCCGCAGATCAAATTTATATCTAGAACAATTAGTTTTGGAATTCATACATGAGCTCTTATTTGTTTTATTTCCCACATAGCACTCATCCAAAAGTTTCAGTATTTCTTGCAAATTTCAGCTCCTGTCTTAAAGTCTGTAAACCACTCTCAAAATCCTTCAAATATAGAGCCAGGGATATATTTACCACAAACTTTTTCTCTGGGGTGGGGTGGGGGGTTTCTTCCCTAGGTTTTGTAAATAGGAAGTATTTTTGTTGGCCAATTGGGATTAAGTACTGCATACCTTGCATTTATCCCACAAGGAAGGTAACAGTTCCTCTGAAGTCAAATTCTTCTGCAATTTCTTATACATTGCAGCAACGGACTTGTCAACCTATAAAGGAAAAGGCAAACTTAATTGAAATCGTAATTTGACACTTGTCAAAAGGCATTTTAAAAGATAAGCATCAACTTACCCCAGATAAACTGGATTTTAACATCTTCCGCAGATCCATTTTTGACAACCCAAGCTGGAAAGGAATCTGAAATGATGCACAACATTATAATATTGTGAACATATGTCAAATAACCAGAATTTAAATGTGATGTTTAGTTTTCTCTTTAGTTCACAAACACAAGAAAAATAGAAGACAAATATTAGAAAAATAAGAATTAAGCCATGCATAAGTACAGACATAATCCTTTAAGTCCATGTTATGGCATGCACTACACCTGATAGTCTTTGGTAAAAGAATAAAAATAAAAATGTGATAGATAGCAATGCAATTATGTCAGGCTAATCTGAAGATGGAAGACAGAACCAAACCTAGAAACTAATCCGTTACCCAGAAACTAGTCCAAAAGTATCAACTTTCAACCACTTTTATATTACCACGTAAAAATGCCTGAACTCACGTTAAAAATAGCAATCCTAGGCAATTAAGGTGGCTTGATATGCAAGGTATACTTATGAACACAGCCATAGAAAAGGGATTTCTGAGTTATAGGCATCATCATGTGGACATACACCATATTTTTATGTATACCAGTAGAATTCTCCCACTTCATACTAGACCGATATGAGCCTGCAGGAAGGAGAGTAGGTCTATTTGCACCGTATTTCCACACAGTACTCTTCTTGGGGTGGTGTGGATTTCTGTTTTGTCATGATTCAATATTGAATACCTTGAGACTAGAAGCTAGAATTTGATGGGTTAGTGCCCTTCTCATTGCTATTCATTTAGGGGAAACAATAAATATTAGCGGGAGAAGCAGCTGCACCTTGAAATCCCATCATTTATGGCACATGATGCCCTGAAAGGAATGTTACATCTGATCTGATGTTGGCACCCATAAATAATTCTATTTATGTGGATGGATAATGGGATGAAAAGAGAAACATAGTGAAGAACAGTACAATTAATAAATGAGAAGCTATATGGCAAAAGATTATGAAGAATTATCAAGACAGAATTATAAACATCAATTAGTATACTAACCTCTTCAGGTGCGATTGTGAACATTAGGTCCTCAATCCTTCTAGCAAACTGGAAAAGACGCTCAAATTGCTTCCCAAGGGGAAAAAGAAAGAGACAGAGAGTGAAATGAGGTGTCCACATAATATAGATTTTAGTGAGCTTGACAAAAAGAGGGGAACAGGAAATAGATCACTTACATAGTAAATAATCATGCTAATGTGGCGTGTGCAAGCTTGTTCATAGGCTTCACTTGCCTGATGGTAAAACTTGGCCAAAGTGGGTACAACATTGGCGAGGTCATATAAACTGAGCAACAGGAACAAAATAATAGGTGAACATTGAAATTCTCTTCTTTTACAAGATGAACTTAACAAATAATGAAAAATTGAAACAACCTCCTCTTGGCAGGGGGAAGAGAAAGGAATATACCTATTCTGAAATGCAGCATAATTCTCTAACAGAAAAATATCTGCATACTTTGGATCCGTTTGTGCAATTTTTTCCAAAGTCACAAACATTATGCTAACCTGTCAATCAACCATCCCCCATCAACCAACATTGCAACAGTCACAATTTGATGGAAAAAAACAAGAATACTAGAAGAACAGAGATAAAAATGAATAAAATTGATCATAAAGGGTAAGCAGTAAATAGTTGAAATAGCCCATATTCACCATCCACACACAGCTTAAGAATATAATTCTTCATGCACCAAGGACATAATAATGTCTGAAGGAAACAATGAATACATAAAGAAACTAACAAATGTGGAGCCAGAGAATAGGCAAAATAGATACGCAGATAAAACTAATAACGAAATTTAGCAAAAATTGATTGAAATGTGAATTTAGTTATTGCCTGAACACTTGTTCCTTTTATAGAAAACTTAATAAGAATGAGAATTCAACTACAGGACTACTTCTATCCTAAAAGATCACTTAATTTTTCTTAACAATCCTTCATACTCTTAGTATGACTACTACTTATGAATATAAAAGAACTAAATTTACATTAGATGTATGACTGAATCAATTACCTTCAAAACATTTTTGTCTTAATGACATGCATACACAGTATATTGTATCTTCCATGAAAATAGAGTTTACCCGTTAAAGGCTCATTTCACTTATTTTTATTTGATGTATGGAATAGAAGTTTCTTTTTATCCTTAACTTCTAACACTTAAAACCTATAAAGTTGAAACTGTTCCTGTTATTTTAATCTCAATCTTTCAAAGCAAGGGCTTGAGAAGAATTGTTAACCAGAAAACTTCAGTGAAATTATAGGTAGTTATCCAGTAGGAAAAAGACATGTAGTCGAACACACTGTTAGACATTGTGAAAAAAGCCAGTGTTTGAAGGAAACACTCACAAATTTTGTGTATGCTTGGTCAACCAAATCCCTAGACTGTCCCTGGATGTACTGTTCCATCCGTGTTGCAAGAGTTGCAAATCTATGCAAAAGCAAGCAAGAACACATTTGATGTCAATCATGAATACCTGTGATATTGAATATAAACTCAGTAGTAGTGTTGCAGGTATAGTTTCTAATTGCTGCCTGAAAATTTGAATTTATAAAAAGAACAACAAACTCTTTTTCATAGATATTAGAAATAGAATTATTATTACAACTTCAACTGTCAATAAAATAATTTGAGGCCAATATCCAGCTGAGGCGTAGAGATCTTAGAAAGGTATGCATAAAAAGAATAAAGGGTATTTGTGCTCCTCAAGAATGAAGAAAATCAGTCAGAACAGGAATAAATATAACGAGCATACAATCTATAAGAAAAATGCCTTACAAATATTAGGAGGTCCGCTACTCTAAGATCTATAAGATTAATGCTCATTAATTGTCAAACATCATTTTGATTCCAAAATGTTGGACAAAGCATTTTCAGAGTTGCATAAGTATAGCCCTTTTGGAACTAGAAATAAATATGAAGCAGAATTTCACTGGCTAATGCAAATTAATCTCTTCACAGAAGACTACATATCAGAAGATACCAGTTTATGGTATAAGACAATCTTTAATAAAGAGTTGAGACATGTTCAGAGCCTTTCACTGCATTTAGAAAAGAAATATTCTAGGTCTACATTTTCTATATTCTGAATTTGTATAACTGGTTGAAAAGAGAGCAGACAACTTTAATATCATTCTCAAAAAGAATTCTCCATTTCTTCAGAAAAGGGAGGAAGAAAAGTTAAGAGACCCAGGATCCATTTCACCTTGGAATGTAGGATAAGACACCCATTTGGCGAACATTGCGCTCATTTCTTTCAATCTGATGGCAAGCTTCGTCAACAAACTGCAACAAGATTCCAGTTACATAAACTGGGTTAGTATTTTAATCTTCAGAATGCATTGGGCAAATGGTGCTCTTCACAATTTCAGTCACATACACGGCTGAACTGCATGGATATACGAGACTCCAAATCACCAAGTAAAAGGCGTACAAATCCTGCTGCATCAGCTTTCTGACCAGATAGATAGCGCTCTGTTATTCCATGCATTGATATGCAGCGCAAAGGATCAATCTTGTATGCCCAATCCACAACAGCATAGAAATCTTCCTGAAATCATATAAAATAGCTTTCTTCCAGTAAATTCTATAAACTTCTAATATACTAAAGAACTAAGCCTGCAAGTCACCAAAAACTGTCCAAGCGTAAGGAAAATATGCTGATCAATTCTAGACCATAACACCAAAAATTCAGTCCATAAACAAATCAAAATATAATAAATAGATTGGCTAAATCTTGTCTTCTGTTTGTATCCCAAAGGCCAAGGCCTAATCCTTGACAGCTGCCTAGACCTTGATTACCAGAGTCAGCATTCTGGCATCTGCTCACAGTCTCATTATTTTACTTTGCATTACTTTACTTTGCCCTGTTCTCTATCTGTCTATTGTGGAAATTTTACATGTCAAGAACTCTTCTCTTCCATAAAGATATAAAGGCAATGCCAACTTAGGTTGCTACTACACATAAGATGACATTCACAATATTTCTTTCGAGATGACGAGACTTAGCCTAATAGGGCTTTGTCTCTTCTCACAAATATCAGAAGCTCAAAATTACACTCAAGAGATATATAATATGGCCTATACATACTTGGATTCCATCAAGCAAATCCTGAAGGGCTTCATTCAAAGCTGCAAGCTCTGCAGAATTTTTAACTACAAAATAGAAAAAAAAAAAAAAAAATTATCAAATTCTGGAAAACTTGATAGTGCAAAGGAAAATCAAATTACAATACATTAAATGAAAACCTAATAGTAAAGAAAGACTATTTGCAGAAAGCAAGGTACATATACCAGTTTTGCTGTCATTCTCATCAATGTCCATAATTCCCAAATCATCATCATTGGCATCATCGTCATTATATCCAGCTTTATTACCATTAGCAACACCTCCTGGAGGAACAAGCGCAGGAACTTCAAAGCACATGAAATGCGCAAAAAAGGAGCTCTGCGTTTTAAGCCAATGAGTAAACATTTATAATAATAAAGACAAACAAGTTCTGAAAATAAATGAATATCAAGGACTTTCACCTCATCCACCAGAAGTGGGATAAAAATTGTAAGCATCTTTGCATAAGCCTCAGAAACTGTAGAAGTGTCTGCAGCATTTACATTCTGACCAGAACCTGTGGATCCTTCAAGCCAAACAGTTGGATTTCTAGATGCTTTGGTACTAGCACGAAGTTCATTTGCAAACTCACGGGCCTGTAGAAGGATGCAAGAAACTTTAGACTCCATATGCACACTTTTCTAATGAAGAATCAAAAGAACGCATAAATAAAACCAAGAATTCAGATAACAAGTATGAGAAGAAACCTCTCCAAGAAAGATCAGGAGTCATCAATCAAATAAAGCAAACTAGACAATCTACTCCTAAATAATTCAGGCCCAAAAGGCTAGTAAACATGTATTTGCAAAATTACTCCAGGTTATGTAAGATTAAGTGGATCCCTTACCCCTCTCTTTCTCATAAGTTAAGCAATAAATGAGGTAAAAGATGTTATGTGCTGATGTTTCTTTTAAAAGATGGTTGATAAGAAAACAATTGGTGATTGCCTATGTTTGACATAGAGAAGAAAGATAATGTCTCTTTCTGACGGAAAGTAAATAAAAAACACAACTGCAACTTCAAACTGTCCCTTGCCCAAGTCCAGGTTCCTCCACACATCTTAGGTCAAGCACAGGGCAATCACTCTCCAGGTCAACCAACTCCTTCGATTGTCAACATACATGCTAAGAATGTAATCTTGAAGTTTGATGGGGCCCTGGTGGAAGAAGGTTTGAAAGGCTTAAAAAATGCATGCATAAAGAGACTTCAGGATGATGCCAAGTGAAGAAGACTCTATATAAAAAGGAAACGATATAAACATTTCCCCATTATGATCGTGCCCAGAACAGTCCAGTTACACTTACACCTAGTCAGCTAAATCTTACAACAATTAATGAGCTACAATCTGAACAAACCCAATTGGCATAATTCTGGTCACTTGCTCACCTGAATTAATCCCAAGTGAGTTACAATCTCATGTTCTGTAACCCTGAAGATAGTTAGGAAGGAGAGACTCAAATGGGATAGTTGTACTCCTCTAGAAATTTCACAATTCTTCCTTTCCTTAATAGAATCTCTTTTTTCCATATTGATTGTCTTTAAGTGATCGCATTAACTAATTAAATCTTTCCACATGCATAATGGTCACTTCTCAGTAAACATGGACATAGAGTAAGTCATAGCACAAATTTCAATATCAGAAGATTAATAAATAAATAACATCTGTTTATAAAATAAGAAATAAATAAAATCAATATGTGGTATGAATATTTTGTAAACTCAGACCTCCCTACGAAGAAGCAAGTTAAGAGAACTGCAATAAGCTTTCCTCAGTGGACCCAGGCAATCCTTATCAAGACTCTGCAAGTGCACAGGAAATAGTTGAGAGAGAGAAAAAGAAAAGAAAATAAATCCACATGTATATCTATGCATAACATAACTTTGAGCAGGAATTGCAAGTTATGCTTCCAAGAGAACACCCTAATGGTTGAGCACTCGGTAGTCCATCATGGATGTTCTAGGTTCAAATTCCATTAGTGGGGTTCAATTAATTCGAGGGATATTGGCCACGCCCCATTGTGTAGCCTCCAGTGAAGCCTCCAAAAAAAAAAAAGGAAGAAGATTGGAAGTTATGCATAATTTAACCTTTAAATGTTGCAGAAGACGTGCATATGTCCTGCACTTGTACCGCAAGTCAGCATGATCAGGCCTCTTCAATTGGCCCCGCTGTTTGAAGCAGGCAGACAAAAAAATACTGAGAATTCCAAGACATTAAAAAGTTTACAGTTCTTAATTCTTTGAGGATTCAAACAGAAAATACCTGAGAAAAGTAACTTTTATCGCTTATCATGAAATCCACCAAACTGGCAAAATAATTTCTTAAGAACTCAGATGCTCTCCTGACAAAGGTAGATTTTAATTTTTCAAGTTCTGCACGCTTCTCTTTAACCTGTAGGAGTATCAAGAACCACCATAGAACACATAACTTTAAGGTTTTAAATATATATACAGACTCTACCAAAGAACTCTCATTTAGACCCTCCCCAACCAATCAAAATGGTAGAAAACAAAGAATAAAAATTACAATTGTCACCTTAAATATCGAATCACTTTTAACTACTTTCTTAACAAATGTAAGCAAGCATTGCATGCCCCATGAACAGGTTACTTTCCTAAATAAACAACACTTTGCTTTTATATATGATGTAAAATAAGTGAAAAGCAAGACAGAGAACATACAGCTCGCATATTTGCATAAATAGGATCTACATTAGGCACATCAAGCCCCCGCAGGGCACCTGCCAACCACTCACACGCTTCCACATTTTGAATCATGCGTGCCTCATCAAATGAACCTCCCGTCAGACATGCCGCATACTACACCAAGTGAAATATCATCAAAATAAGTACTGAGCCAAGTAAGTTGGTCAAAGCTGAAATAGGACCTATCCATCTATCAGAGCAGCAGACAACTTACCTCAGAAGGGACACGCAATCGCTCAAGAAGCTTATCAAGCTCCTCAATGAGAGCTTGGTTATTTACTGATTGCATTTCCAACTTGTTATTGCGGATTTCTATCTGGACATTAAAGACAATATTGAGAGAAATTAATCACACGTCTTAGAAATAGTTGTGGTCGAGAACCTAACTTTTCAATGATGAATATAGATATGTCCACATAAATTTAAAATCATTGTAGTTTTACAGAACTCCAAAGCAACATTGGAGATCAAACAGGAAGAGTTAAGCAAAAGCAAAAGGAGTAACATAGAATGATTTACATCTTTTCTGTTTCAATGACAACACCATAACGAAGGTAGAAGAAAGAACATTAGTTCAACCAAGAACAATAATAGCAATCCACTAGATTAAGCAGGTGCATGCATGCACATGCATTAACCAAGGAAAGTGGAAAACAGAAAATTTAGCAAATGAACCTAGATTCTAGAATGCAATGCTATAACAACCACAAAATAAATTGTGCGCATGGAAAATTATACTCCCAACTTGAAGGTATCCGCCCCTACCGATTCAATATCCTCCCTCATGTGCCGGAGTTTCACGTTGAAAATGCCTAACCATTCATCCATATCCTCCACGCAATTTGTTGCTGCTTCTAGCCCTTGCAGCACCTACAAGGCACAAATCAATAGATAAGTAGTGCACCTTCACAATAAAAGGTGTTAGAAATAATAACCACCAACAATGAACCATTTTATTAAAAGCATAATTTTAAATAACTAATTATGAGAAACATGAAGATTTGTGGCACAAAGTAGTCTTTTCTGATTGTCGTATTGTTATCAGAGTAGCTCCACTGGAAGAAGAAAGTGAAAAATACTAGAATACTTTACATCCAAAAGAATAAGAAAACAATAATAAGATACTAATACAGCTTAAGAACTAAACGCAAGTTGGGAGCTCCAAGCAGGGCATAAAGTCAGGCAAAGTAGTCAAACTCATGCAAAAGTATCCTGAAACCATGGTGTTTGAATAATTTAGTAGTTAGTACATAATTTAGACAATATCAATGCTTAGTTAAGTCTATCATCCTGAACTCATGGGTTGAAAACTAAGCTTCCATAGAATATCAAGGGGTTTGTCTACAGGGACACAGAACAAACAAGAAAGTAATACTAGCAAAAAGAAAGAGACATTCAACTGAAGAACAGTTGTACCTCATCTATCAAAGGTTCACTTTCTAAAATGGCATGCACGTTTGCTGCTTCCAGAGCCTGGATCTCTCTCTTCAACCTTTCAGAAAATACCTCTGCTTCACCAATACCCATGACATAACTGCACAATAATGCAGATTCAAAATTTCAAAATGTTAAGACATAATTGCACACATTCGCATTGTCAACGATATTGTATAAACAACATCAGCTGGAAGGCCAAAAGACTAACTGTGTTATTATGTGAAAATATGTAAAAATGCTGAATTGTGCATGTATCCAACCAACATAGCCATTTACTTGAACTTTTTACCTGCTACTAACTTATGAAATGCCTATATCAACATTAATTATAGAATGTTGCCTAGCTTGCAAGGCCCTTACCCCTGTAGTATGTATCAAAGTAGCAACAGAGAAGGCCTTTTGATTTTGCAGTCCACCCTCTACACATTTAAATAACTCAACCCCAAGAAAATGACTAAAACAGAGACCATTACTTCAATTATCTTTACACTCATCAGGAACACTTAACCTCAATATACAAGTTAAGACATAGATGCATATCACCTACGTTCCCAAAAGAGCCTCCATGTCCTCTTCCTCTGCCTGGGAGACAAGTTCTTTTTCAACAGTGACTTTCAATTCTGTCTCAGTCACAACAGATGCAACAGGACCACCATCTTGTTGATTCCTTTGGGCGGTAACTGAGGGTGTGTTTTCCTATTTCACATTTGTGAAATAATTAATTAGAAAAAGCCAATGGTCTATAATAACTAACTGTAGTTGATCACTGCACAAAGAGTACAAAAACAGAATGACACTACCATCCTGCAACATAGATTGAACTGAAAAAATTAACATCCTCAGCTTGAAATTATGGATTTGATTATCACCAATGAGATTAGTCACACTCCATACAAAGTAATAAAATAATACCAAGTATTTATTAATCAGGTAAATAGAAATGTAATTATTAGAAAAGAACAACTGCTACTTGATTGTAAAGCAATATTATATTTAAGAGACCATAAGACCATCATATATACCTTAGCCCAAAGAGCCATCTCCACAACATCTATACCAACAACCTTAGGTAAGCGACCCAATACATCTTTGCAGATATTTAAGACTTGCATCAGGAGGCGGTTCCTACAAGAAAAGTAATAGACATAATGAGAAGACCTTTCTCTCCTGACAAGAACTCAACCCCTAAACTCTGCATGTTTCAACAATATAACCTGTCATCAATATTGCGCATTGTCCACTGAGGAGGAGCTACAGTCTGGCTTCTGAGGTTATCAAATCCCTATACAATATTCATTCATCAGCTAAAGAAATGTATGATATAGAAAGACATCAAGAAACAAACCTCAAAGCAGGAAGAACACTATTGTTAAAACATAAAGAGCTCCTTCATGGCATTTAAAAGGACCATTACCAGTGTAAATGTACATCCACTAGGATCATTTGTTATAACTTCCACTTTTGAAAGGTGCTTCAGCTTGTATAGCTTGGCCGGCTGCAAGTACAGAAAAAGCGTACAATTTCTTCAGTTGCTGATTATTTTACTATTTTCCCAAAAAGAAAAAATTGTGTAGCTTGATGTAAAAAAAAAAATCCTACAAAACCGTGTATGCATGAGGTTAAGGGAAAGAATAAAATTCTACATGTTCTTGAACAAATATGAAGAAGATGGATAGAAGTTTCAAGGAAGACAATTTTGTAAAAGATACTATTTAAGATATGGAAGCCATTCTTTGCCCTCAACAGCTTAAACTCTGGAATTTAATGGTTGTCTGATATTATAACAATATCAAGCCTCTTTGACCAAGTGATAGAAAGTATGATACTCAACCCCCATCCAATCCAGCCCAAAAAAATAAATTGTGTAGCTTGATGCAAAAAAAAAAAAATCCTACAAAACCGTGTATGCATGAGGATAAGGGAAAGAATAAAATTCTACATGTTCTTGAACAAATATGAATGAGATGGATAGAAGTTTCAAGGAAGACAATTTTGTAAAAGATACTATTTAAGATATGGAAGCCATTCTTTGCCCTCAACAGCTTAAAATCTGGAATTTAATGGTTGTCTGATATTATAACAATATCAAGCCTCTTTGACCAAGTGATAGAAAGTATGATACTCAACCCCCATCCAATCCAGCCCAAAAAAAAAAATACATCTTTTGATTAAATTTAATTTCAACCTGAAGTTGTGGCATGTGATTTAACCACATGATTCTCAGAGAACTTTCGTATGAGGAGGTATGTTAGCTTACACCTAATAACTTAAGTTTTTAGGTTGCATGGTTCTCTTAAGATACAAAAAAGAGCATAGCCATCGAGTTGAGTGATTCATGTTATGTAACAAATAACTTTGTATGCAATTCATGTAGTTGAGCCATGCAGTGAGGGTTAATCAAACTTTAACTAAGATAAGTCGCATCAAGTAAAACAAATATGAGAACAGTAACAATGCTTGAGACTCATTAAACACCAATATGATACCCACATGAAGTTGCAGTCTTTCAAGCAAACCAAGGTGAAGTGAAACAGCATAAAAAAATGACAAACATGGGCATGAGCAATTGAGCATCAAGTCCATTGAGTGCTCAACAAGTCTTGCAAAGAAGATTTTTTATTGGGCACCCATGCCAAGGCTGAGGAGGAGGAGAAAATTACCTCAAGTACTCCTCCCGTAGAATACTTTAGGACTCGAAGAAAAGCTTTCGTCCTCTGACCTTTTGCTTTTACTGCACAAAATAGCAGGCTATTAATAACAATATCACATAAATAGAATTTAACAAATCATTACAGATGTAACACGAACTGAGGTTACCAATGTACCACACACAACTACATAGTGTCCTTCAAAACAAATTGAGTTCTACAACCAACCAGTTGAAGTTCCAATAGGATATCACACATGCATATGAATTCAACAATAAATAATAAACAGAATTGGCCTTAAAAGGGAACTTAACTTTAGCAATATGTCAAGTATATTCTAATGTCATTTTTAAGCAATTTCAACAAGATTAGCATCTCATTGCTTGATAATCACATACTCAGTACCGGTTCCCAGGAAAAAGAAAATGGAATCCTTCATTATTTTTCCTCCCTTTTTATTCTTTTTTTTTTTTTTATGGTGAGCAAGAGAATCCTAATAATATATTAACCACTTATGAGAATGCCTGTTTATACATTAATTAATGCTATCATGAAATATAAACTACCTAATTAACTTGTCCCAAAACCCATAAGACTAATAGATGACACAAATTCTACAGGTCCAATCTGGTCAGGGGCAAAGTAACTTAGTATGCCCTTGCAAAATAATGCCAAAGCCAGTAAGCCACCCTTGAAACCAAATAAATAAGTACTTTTCCCCTAAATGTATCGTGTTGATATATCAAACACTGATGCATAGATTTGTTTATGTAATAGTGCCCCAGTAAATTATGAATGCTCTTTTGAACGTTACTGCTATGGTAAAACCTAAATTACCCGCTCAACTGGCCTTGAAGCCCATAAGAGCTGTCGAATGCATAATTGGTACCTCACAAATCTCCTGAGCAGCAAACCAATTAATATCTTATAAAGCTTCTTTCAGCTTGCTGCCATCTTCTTTATGCATTCTTATAAGATCCCACTGATCTAATTCAGCATTGGTGGGATTGGAACATTATGCAATTCCTTCTCCAAGTTTCACTAGTAA
>QAOA01001800.1:0-50940 GCA_003255065.1 Cercis canadensis
ATCACTTGATAAGAACTTATTTAAGATTTTTCACTCCCTTAATACAAGAATATTTTTACAAAAACTCGTAAGGCTCTTCTCTATTTCTCATATTGAGGATACTTGAAAAATGAAGCTGAAGCTCGCCTTTTATAGAGCTATAAATCGCTTCACTATGGGCGGTTTCCATTGCATACTTCGCAATGAAGAATTCGGCACTGCAGCCACATCCATGAGCCAATGAGAGGAGATGCAGCCACTGTTTGCTGCTGCTATCTACTTTAACATTTCGGCTCTTTTTATTTCTTCATTCACAGTAATATTTTATTACTGTCATTGCTGCAATATTTGACTATTACTGCTGCTGCCCACTTTCTTTTCTATTGCATTTAAGATTACGGCTTAAGAAGTAAGAAAGATTGGCTTCTCACCTCACTGCGAACCAATAGAAAATTGACTTGGTCCTTAAGCTTTCATAGAAATATTATTCTTTCAATTGAGCAGTTAACAATCTCCCACTTGAAAAAAAAATTGATTAGAGTAATCAATTTTCTATACAATCCTTTCTACATTTATCATTTTTTTTTTCTTTTTCTATTGCTTATATTTCTATTAGGCCAATCAAGGATCTACACCATCCAAACTTGTTAGTGTTGATCGAATTAATGCATCTGCTAAGTTGTCCTTGGTATGAATTTTCTTCATATCCACACTTCCATCTTCTATCACTTCTCTAACAAAGTGATATTGAACTCCTATGTGCTTTGTTCTAGAATGAAAGGCTTGATTTCTTGCGATGTGCAAGGCACTGTAACTGTCACAAAATACAACCACCTGTTGTTATATGTGCCTAAGCTCCTGCAATAACCCTTTAATCCATATTGCTTCCTTGCAAGCATGTGTACCTGCCATATATTATGCTTCTGTTGTAGACAAAGCAACAACACTTTGTAGTTTTAAAACCCAGCTTACAGCTCCACTTGCAAGTGTAAACACATATCCACTAATGGATTTTCTTTTATCAAGGTCACCTACAAAATCTAAATCAACATATCCTTTGACAATGAATTTCGATCTTCCATCATATAATGCAACATTTGAGGTACCCTTTATGTATCTAAGGATCCTCTTTAATGTATTCCAATACCCTTGTTAGAATTAATTAGTAGCTATTTCCCTAGTAGCTATTTCCCATATAGCTAATTCCCATTATGTTGTTTCCCACGTAGCTATAGTTTCTATGTAATTAGTTCCTATGTAATTTATGTTCCCTATGTAATTGTTCCCCATGCTGTTATTTATTGTACAGCATATATAAATAAGAGATGTGAGATCCTACTCTCACAACACTTCAGCCAATCTCACATGGTATTAGAGGAATCTCTGTGAGAAATTTCTCTTCCCTTTTCCGCTGTGTTTACTCCAGCGGTGTCTCTCCTTTTCTGCTGTGCTCTACTTCCAGCAGTCCTTTTTTATTAAAGTTTTAGTAGCTGTGTTCCAATCCAGCTGCCCTAAGGTTCATATTTCGGAAGTCCAACATTACCATCAATCTCAGAAAGTTCCGAACGGCCTAATCCCTGAAGCTCGCCACCATCTTCCACCCCACGCGCCTCTTTCATCTCTGCGCGTGGTTCCCACATGTTGCCCATTGCACCGGCGCGTGACAGCGTGTCAAATCTCCAGTTGTGGTATTTTTTTCCAGTTTGTCTCCTCAGCGTGTTTGCAACCTATTTCCAGCTCCATTCTAACATTATCATACCTATCAGTTATTATTTCAGATCTGTTTCTTTCCTTAAGTAAGTTTCTTTCTAATTTTTATATACCAGCATGGCTTCTTCAAGTGTTGGGCAATCAATTCTTAGTTTCTCCTCCACTCCTGTCATTTCCTCTGAGAAATTGACTGGTTCAGCTAACTATCTGTCCTGGTCAGCTTCTGAGGAATTGTGGTTTCAAGGACAGGGCTATGACGACCACTTGATAACACAAGCTCAGGCTATTCCTAAAAAAGATCAGCCAAGGTGGAAGCAGATTGATGCCTACCTCTACAATGTCCTATGGCAAAACATCGATCGTTCCATCATTGGTCAATACCGGCCATATCGTACATGTTATGAATTTTGGAAAAAATCTAATAAGCTGTACTCCAATGATATCAACCGCCTTTATACCATTGTTTCCGGAATGAAGACCATTAAAAAACAAATTCTGGACATGCAAACTTATTTGGGACAGATTGGGACACCTATGCAAGAATTCAAGGAGTTGATGCCCTTCTCTGTTGATGTTGCCAAACAAGAGGAGCAATGTGGAAAATTCTTTATGGCGCTTGCTCTTGCTGAACTTCCTCCCGAATTGGACTCAGTTCGTAATCAAATACTAGCAAGCCCTATCATTCCTAGCATGGACTCTATGTTTGAACAGTTGATTTGTGTTTCAGCTCCGACAAGTGTGTCTGAGGCTACTCCTACCATTGAATCTGCCATCTTAGCTTCCTAAGCAAACCATAGATCTGACCATCGAAGAAGTCGTGGTGGGGGTCGTCATGACCAACGTTCCCGCCATCGGGAACGTCCCTATTGCACTTACTGCAATAAGCTGGGTCATATTGTGGATCAC
The DNA here is from genome assembly GCA_003255065.1 of Cercis canadensis. Classification (NCBI taxonomy): domain Eukaryota; kingdom Viridiplantae; phylum Streptophyta; class Magnoliopsida; order Fabales; family Fabaceae; genus Cercis; species Cercis canadensis. The sequence continues at coordinate 2,596 of QAOA01001800.1, forward strand.
TGCTTTACTCTCAGAGATAAAACCAAGTCTACTAACATCGCTCAATCTAGTCAACCTAGTTCTTCTGGCAACATGTTTGTATCTGCTGCTGAATACAATGAGTTCCTCAAATTTCGAGAGACTCAGCAATCAAACATCTCCACTTCCCCTATTGCTCAGCCTGGTAATCCTATTGCTTGCCTCTCTCAGTCGTCCTCCCTTGGCCCTTGGGTTATTGATTCTGGTGCTTCCAATCATATGTCTGGTAACAAAGATTTATTTTCTACCCTTACTTATTCTGATTCTTTATCTTTTGTTACCTTAGCTAATGGCTCAAATACTAAAGTCAAAGGCATTGGACAAGCAAAGCCTCTTCCTACTTTGTCCTTGAATTCTGTTCTATTTGTACCTGGCTGCCCTTTCAATTTGATTTCTGTTAGCAAATTAACCCAAACCATGCCTTATTCTATCACCTTTGTTGCTAACTCGGTTCTTGTGCAGGATCGGAGCACTGGACAGACGATTGGTGTAGGACATGAATCTCGTGGGCTATACTATCTCCTTCCACTACAATCTCTTGTTGCTTGTTATGTAGTTGACTCACCTGAGCTTCTTCATTATTGTTTAGGACACCTTAACCTACAGAAACTACAGAAGATGGTACCTACTCTTTCCCGTGTTTCTAATTTAGAATGTGAGTTTTGTCAGTTAGGGAAACATGTACGTAGTTCATTTTCTAATCGTATTAATAAACAAGCAAACTTTGCTTTTGAATTGGTACATTCTGATGTCTGGGGTCCGTGTCGAATAAGTTTAACCTTGGGTTACCGTTACTTTGTCACCTTTATTGATGATTTCTCTCAATGTACTTGGCTATTCCTAATGAGAAATCGTTCAGAATTATTTTCTATTTTTCAAACTTTTTGTTCTGAGGTTAAAACCCAATTTGGTGTAACCATCCGCACTTTAAGGAGTGACAATGCAAGAGAATATTTTTCTACTTCTTTCCAATCTTTTATGATTTCCCAGGGTATTCTTCATCAGTCATCTTGTGCTCATACCCCTCAACAAAATTGAGTGGCTAAGCGGAAAAATAGACATTTGATTGAGACCGCTCGCACTATTCTTCTTCATCACAATATCCCATTCCGTTTTTAGGGCGATGTTGTCCTCACTTCTTGTTATTTGATCAATCAGATGCCATCCTCAGTCTTGCACAATCAGGTACCACATTCCATATTGTTTCCCAATCAACCTCTCTACTCTCTTCCTCTTCGTGTCTTTGGTTGCACATGCTTTGTCCATAATCTTAATCCAGGAAAAGATAAACTACAAGCTAAAGCTCTTAAGTGTGTCTTTCTGGGTTATTCCCGCTTGCAAAAAGGTTATCGATTTTTTTCTCCTGACTTTCACCGATACATCACTTCTCCTCATGTCACCTTCTTTGAGATGACTCATTTTTTCTCCTCTAAGGAACAGCCTGACATTGGTAATGTCCTACCTCTTTCTTTTGCTAGCCCATTACCCCCTGTTGACCCTTCCCTTGACTTGGCTCCTTCTATGCCTGAGCTTGGGATGACTCTAGCACCTCCTACCCTCACTTATCATCGTCGAGCACGTCCAATCCCAACTATCAATTCTGTTCTTGAGGATGCTCCTATCCCTGAAACTGCCCCAACCATTCTTGAATCAGCTGCTCCTACCTCAATTACTCACCCTGTTGCCAACCCACCAGACTCATCTTCTACTCCATTTGTTTCTCCTGCTCCGGTTTCTGACTTGGATCGTCCTATTGCTGAGCGTAAAAGTATCCGTTCCACTGGCAATACTTACCCTATTTATAATTTTGTCAGTTATCATCGTTTATCTCCATAATATTCTGCTTTTGTTTCGTCTTTGTCCTCTGTCCCTACTCCTAAAAATACGGGAGAAGCTCTTTCTCACCCAGGATGGCGTCAGACTATGTTGGATGAAATGGCTGCTTTGGATTCTAATGGTACTTGGGACTTGGTTCCTCTTCCTCCTGGCAAGACAACGGTTGGCTGCTGATGGGTTTACACTGTCAAGGTCGGCCCTGATGGCCAAATTGATCATCTCAATGCTCGACTTGTTGCCAATGGTTACACCCAGATTTATGGTCTTGACTATAGTGACACCTTCTCTCCTGTAGCCAAGATGACTTCTGTTCGCCTATTCCTTACCATGGCTACCATTCATCACTGGCCTTTATATCAATTAGACATCAAAAATGCCTTTCTCCATGGCGAATTACAGGAAGAAGTCTATATGGAACAACCACCTGGGTTTGTTGCTCAGGGGGAGTTTGGGTTGGTTTGTCGCCTACGTTGATCTCTCTATGGCCTCAAACAATCTCCACGTGTTGGGTTTGGGAGATTTAGTGCAGTTGTTCAAGCTTTTGGGATGATTCGGAGTCAAGCTGATCATACCATCTTCCATCATCATTCATTTCCTCACCAATGCATATATCTTATTGTCTATGTGGATGATATCGTCATTACAGGAAATGACCAAGATGACATACAGAGGCTTAAGCAACATCTATTTCAGCATTTTCAGACAAAGGATTTGGGTAAACTTAAATATTTCCTTGGAATAGAAGTTGCTCAATCGCATAAAGGGGTTGTCATCTCTCAACGAAAGTTTGCCTTAGACATTCTGAAGGAAACATGCATGATTAATTGTAAACCTGTTGATACTCCGATGGACCCGAATGTCAAGCTTCTACCTAATCAGGGGGAGCCTTTAGCCAATCCAAGCAGATATCGAAGACTTGTTGGAAAACTCAACTATCTTACAGTAACACGACCTGATATTACCTTTGCAATAAGTGTCATTAGTCAGTTCTTGAGCTTTTCATGTGATAGTCATTGGGATGCTGTGATTCAGATTTTCAGATACATCAAACAGACACTTGGAAAAGGGCTTTTGTATGAAAATAAAAGACACACCCAAGTAGTTAGCTATTCTGATGCAGACTGGACAGGATGTCCAATAGATAGACGATCAACTACTGGGTATTGTGTTCTTATTGGAGGGAACCTATTGTCATGGAAAAGTAAGAAGCAACCAGTTGTTGCTCGATCTAGTGCTGAGGCAGAGTATCGAGCTATGGCTAAAACAACATGTGAGCTCATTTGGATGAAACAATTACTACAAGAATTAAGATTAATGAAGGTTGACCAAATGCAGTTGATATGTGACAACCAAGCAGCTCTTCACATTGCTTCTAATCCGATATTCCATGAAAGGACCAAACACATAGAAATTGACTGTCATTTCGTAAGAGAGAAGCTATTATCAGGTGATATCACTACTGGTTTTGTTAAGTCAAATGACTAGTTAGCTAATATACTTACGAAGTCTCTCAGGGGTCCTCGGATTAGCTATATTTGTGACAAGCTGGGCACATATAATATGTATGAGCCAACTTGAGGGGGAGTGCTAGAATTAATTAGTAGCTATTTCCCATGTAGCTAATTCCCATTACGTTGTTTCCCACGTAGCTATAGTTTCTATGTGATTAGTTCCTATGTAATTTATGTTCCCTATGTAATTGTTCCCCATGCTATTATTTATTGTACAACATATATAAATAAGAGATGTGAGATCCTACTCTCACAACACTTCAGCCAATCTCACAACCCTCAACTTGGATTCGCCATGAACTGACTAACTACTCCCATTGCTTGTGCAATGTCTGGTCTAGTACAAATCATAGCAAACTTCAAGCTTCCTACTTTTGATCCATACGGTACTCGAGACATCTCCATCCTCTCCACTTCATTGCTAGGACACATACTTGAGGATAATTTATAATTAACAAGAAGTGGGGTAGAAATTGACTTAGTATCGTGCATATTGAAGCGCCACAAGATCTTCCCCAAATAATTCTTTTGGGAAAGCCAAATCTTCCTATTTTTTTTGTCTCGGTAAATTTGCATCCCTGGAATCTTGTTTACAAGTCCCAAGTTCTTTATATCAAACTCCCTAGCTAATTCTCTTTTCAATTCTTGGATGCGATCTTTGTTGGGGCCTGCTACTGTCATCCACGTACAATAGCAATATCATGAAATCATCATTTCCAAACCTTTTGTAATAAGTACAATCGTTTGCATTGAGTTTGCTGTACCCAAGACTAATGATGAAGGAATCAAATCTCCTATACCAACACTTCGGCGCTTGTTTGAGACCGTATAGAGATTTGTTCAACCTGTAAACCAAGTTTTGTTTGTCTTTTTCCTCAAAACCTTCCAATTTGAGCATATAAATTTCTTCTTCAATTTCTCCATGCAAAAATGCAGTTTTCACATCTAACTGCTCCAAGTGTAGATCGAATATAGCACACATAGCTAGGACTACACGAACTGTAGTAAGTCGAATCACAAATGAGAATATCTCATTGATATCAATACCTTTTTTCTCAGCATATCGTTTTATCACCAATCTTGCACGATACCGCTCCACTTGGTTGTTGCTATCACATTTGATTTTGTAGACCCATTTGTTGCCAATAGCATTCCTCCCTGGTGGTAGACTGGTAGTGGCACAAGGTTCAAAGTCTTATTTTTGTGTAGAGCTTCAATCTCCTCTTGCATTGCTATCATCCACAAAGACACATTTGAGCTATTTATAGCTTCATGGAAACTTGAAGGCTCTCCATCCTCTGTTAGAAGATAATATGCAACATTGCTCTCTGTCATATACTTTGAGTGCCAAGCTGGAGGTCTTATCACTCAAGTTAAGCTACGGGCTTCAAGAACTCTGGGTACCTCAGACGCGACAAGTTCTTGTTCAATGTGTTGTATTGCTTCTTCATAAGAATCTGAATCACCTCTTGCTATATTTTTCACTTGAATGGTTGTAGTCTTTGCATTCTTCTTTGAAGTGCCATTATTCTTATCACTTTGTAACTCCTTTTTTTTTTTCTGCAAAAGTTACTTCTTTGCTGATGATTATCTTGTGGGCAGTGGAGTCCCACAATCAATACCCCTTTACTCCATCAATATACCCCAAGAATATACATTTTTTTTTGGATTTTGGATCCAGTTTTACTCTTTCTTGGGTGTTGTACATACCATTTTATGCCTAACGAAGAATAAAAGGAGCAAAGATTGCATTACTTAGTAATGTGGATTGATGTGAATTTCTATGAGCATATTCTGATCAATCTATTGCCTCCTATTTTAATTTATGTTCTTTCCTAAGTTTTTGAATTTTATCAATCGAAGATCTATTCCTTTCTAAGACTATATTAGAGTATGAAAATCCTTTGCATACTTCAGAAGCCCACAAATGCCATTTTTGCTAGCTACTATGTTCACTTATTTTGCATAAGGCCTCCAGCATATCCAAATCGAGCATTGTTGCGTGACTGATTGGTGAATCTCATGTCTCTTTGATCTTTTCCAACTTTGAGTCAGCTTATTAATGTGCTAAGTCAAAAATTTTGCAATATTAAACTTAAAATGTACATGTTGCAGATATGCAATGCAAATGATGAGACTGAAGAGTTTGGTAACTTCATATATGTGTGAAAAAGAGTAATTTTTTTATATCCATGTGTAACTTATTACCATCAATCTCCCTCTTAATTGTTTAATAGTTTCACCAATTTGCTTCTATATGGTAAATGCTTGACTGAACATACTCATAAGGTTGGTGAGCATATTGGAAGAAATCCACTTTTTATTATTGATTTGATTTATTCCTAGTTTGTTTAGGGAAAAAAAGATCCTACTTTTATGGGAAGTTTTATAGTTAGCTTTCTGTCACATAGTTACCCAGTTCACTACACCCGTTTGAACTAGATTCGAGTATATAATGTTCAGGTTATATATGTATGTATAACTTACGTATCTTGTTCCAATTCGCATACTGCATAATAGAGCAATCCGTGAAAATGGTACATATCTTATGGAATATTTGCTTTCAAAGGTTTCCATGCTCTTTGAATAATCTAGGACATGAAGGTTTCCATTCTCTAGTTTATAAATAATGCTATGGTTATTAGGATCAAAGACATAAATAACACAAAAATCAAGCTTAGTTCTACAAATAGTATACTTTCTAAACTATTTACACAAATACCATCATTTTTCTTTTTTAAATAACATCCAAAGGAGTTGAGACAGGTTTAGACATGTGCATTCTAAACCTCTCAACTACTTTCTTCATGTAGCCTTGTTGTGATAGAAATAATTCCCCCTTTGATTTGTCCCTAATAATGTCTATTCCCATAATCTTCTTCGCTGCCCCAAGCTCTTTCATCTCAAACTCATAATTTAACCTCAATTTCAGTTTATCAATCTATGCTTTACTTGCACTAGCTATTAGGATATCATCTACATATAATAGCAAGTATAAAGGTGGTTTTCCATTCTGTTTTAAGATGTAGACATAGATATCATAGTTGCTTCTCTGGAAATTCAGCTTCATCAAAAAATCATCAAATCTTTTGTACCACTGTCTTGGACTTTACTTCAAACCATATAGTGACTTCTTCAGCAAACAAACTTTCTTCTTATCTTCAATAAAACCCTCTGGTTGCTGCATATATATAGTTGCCTTTAGCTCACCATGAAGGAATGTTGTTTTGACATCTAGTTGCTTTAGTTCAAGTTTAAATTGATTTACTAGGTCCAACAGAATTTTGATTAAGCAATGCTTGACCACAAGTGAATAAATTTCATTGAAATCAATTCCTTCAATCTGTGTAAACCCCTTAGCCACAAGTCTTACTTTGAATCTGGCATTCTCAACTCCTGGAATCCCTTCCTTTTCTTTTGAAGATCCATTTACAGCCCACTACCCTTTGGTTCTTAGGTAGATAAACTAGAACTCAAGTCTTGTTCTTATCCAATGACTTAATTTCCTCCTTCATTGCTGCCATCCAACTATGACTATCTCTCCCCTTGAGTGCCTCTTTGAAGTTTGAAGGTTTAGGGTCTTAAATTTCCTCAACAACATTCAGAGCATAACAAATGAGGTGAGCAAAGTCAAACCTCTTTGGTGGTATGATTCTTCTCCTTGCTCTATCTCTGACCGAGCTGTACTCATTTTGAACTGGTTCAAGTTGAGATTCAGCAACCTCTTCTTCCTCAGTTTGAGTTACTTCTTCAGTTGCAAGGTGAGTTGGCAGCTCCACCTCAACTTGAGTACTCTCTTGCTCAAATTCCTCTCTGCTAGTTTCTCCTTGGTCCTTGTCTGACATAGTCATTCTTGTCTCATCAAAGATCACATCCTTGCTCACTATGCATTTAGGCTCAGCAGGTTCCATCCTCCGTAGCTTGTATCCATTGACTTCAATAGGGTATCCTATGAATCCACACTTGATTCCTCTTGCTCCAAGCTTGTCTTCCTTGACATGAGCAAATGTCAAAGCTCCAAATACCCTAAGATGAGAGTAATCAACAGGTCTCCCATTCCATAGCTCCATAGGTGTTTTAAAGCCTACAGCTGAAGATGAACATCTATTGATTAGGTGGACAACAGTGGTAGCAACTTCACCCCAGAAACTTTTTGGAAGTCCTGCACTTAGAAGCATGCATCTCACACGTTCAAGGATTGTTCTGTTCATCCTCTCTACCAAGCCATTTTGTTGAGGTGTTCTTGCTACTGTTTTGTGCCTTTGAATGCCTTTATCCTTGCAAAACTTATTAAACTGCTCTAAAAGAAACTCTAGGCCATTGTCAGTCCTTAAGGTTTCTAGTTTGGTTCCCATTTGATTCTCTATTAGTGTGTGTCATTCCTTGAATCTTTCAAATGTATCACTCTTGTTTTTCAATATATAAATCCACACTCTCCTAGAGTAATCATCAATGATGGTGAAAAAATAAAAACCCCCCTTCATGAGTCCTTGTTCTTGCTAGACCCCAGAGATCTGCATGTGCATACTTGAATGAACCTTTTGTTTTATGCATGTCATCCCTAAATATAACCCTTTGCACTTTTCTTAATATACATTGATCACAAAAGTCTAGTTTTCCTATTTTATCACCATTTAACATATTTTGTTTTGCTAATTCAACTAAACCTCTCTCACTAACATGTCTTAGCCTCATATGCCATAATTTAGTTTTATCAATGAGTGTTTGACTTGCAATAGCAGCTTGTGCAATTATAGTAGAACCATCAAGAATATATAAGTCATTCCTTTTAAATCCTTTAGCAATGATGAGTGCACCATTCGAAATCTTCATACTACCATGCTTAATTTTAGTAGAGTATCCTAAACTATCAAACATGCTTATAGATATGAGATTTCTTTTCAGTTCAAGTACATACCTCACTCCTTGCAGTAGGATCTCTTGGCCATTGAACATCTTAAATCTGATTAAGCTCATGACTAGCACCTTGCATGCTTTATTGTTGCCCAGCAACACCAAGGTCTTGAAAAAATATTTCCTTAGAAACATGTGGTATGAACATCCAGAGTCAAGTACCCAATCATTCTCAATCTCAGTATTTGAAACTACTAAGACCCCAGCAGTGTCATAGTTCTCTATGACCATTGTTGCATCACCCAGCTTTTAAGGTTTCTTAAATTCCTTGCCCCTCCTTTCTGGACAATCCTTCTTGAAGTGGCATTTCTTATGGCAGTGAAAGTACTTAAACATGGTTTGTTGTTGGTTCTTTGATTTTGATCTGAATTTGCCTTTCTTGAAGCTTCTCTTCTCAGGTCTGCCCCTTGACACGTTCAGCCCCTCTCCCTGATTGTCTTTCTTCATGTCTTGCTTCTTTTGAAGCTCCTTTGCTCGAATTGAGGACTGGACTTCTTCAAGGGTGATCGTTTGCTCCCTTCCAAACAGCATAGCATCTTTGAAATGCTCGTACGCTTTTGGTAGAGCACTGACCTCTATGTTCTCCGAATCATCAAGAATTTTGTTGAAGTCTGCTATTTGCTCAGTGAGCTATTTATCCTCAGTCATCTTGAAAGAATACAATTGCTGCTTCATGAACAATCTGTTTTTCAAGGGATTTTGTCATGTATAGTGACTCCAACTTGAGCCACATTGCAGCTGCAAATGGTTCTCTGGCTACCTCCCTCAGTGCCTTATCCCCAAGGCACAAGATTATTGCACTCTTGGCCTTCTCCAGCAGTTCTTTCCTGTATTTCTCAAACAGAGACTCAAAAATTGCAGATTCTCCTTTCAACGCCTCAGCCAATCCTTGTTGTACTAGGATGGCTTGCATCTTGATCCTCCACAATCCGAAATCATTAGAACCAAAGAATTTTTCAATGTCATACTTGGTTGTTCCTATGGCTGTGCCTCTTCTCTTCCATTCTTCTTCCTACAGACAGCACCACTTGTTAGAGAAAATCAACTATGCAACCAAATGACAAGTAACAAACCAGCAATTACCAGAAATATGCAAATATAAACCAGAAAACTTAAAGCAGTAAATCAGTAAAAGAAACACAACACCAAAATTACGTGGTTCAGCCAATTTGGCCTACATCCATAGAGAGAGCACTCCACTAGATTAATAACAACAAAATCGAGCCTTCTTTATAATAGAATCCTTCATTGACCTCTGTTCTTGAACCTTGCATCAATGCAAGTCAGAACCCTCTCAAGTCTCACTTTATTTCTTTTCTCTCAATCTCTCTGATTCTTTCTTCTTTGATTTCTAAAGTGTTTCACAATGCACTTGCTCACCTTCTTGTCTCTCATCTCACTGGTTTTTATATGGATTATAGATCAATTAGCCTTAGTCAGTTTTGGCCATAATCGCCTAATTGATTTCTGAGACACACCTTGAACACGAGCTCAAGTCTTGAATGACACGCCCATGTTACTTAACCAGTCTTAGCCAACATGGTCGTGTCTCATTAATGAACACACCCGTGTTACTTAACCCGAGAGCCACCTTCTACAACATGCCTTTGTACACGCCCCGTGCTACTTGTCTGAGGCCATGTCCTGAGCTTGAACATGCCCGTGTCTGTATCATACGCCCCGTGTTATACCTTTAGTGATTTACTCCAGTTGACACGTCTGAGCCTTTAAGTGACACGCCCCATGTCATGCCCCGTGTTTGTCTTCTAGAGACTCACCTCAAGTGACATGGCCAACCATCCAGTGAACATGCCTCATGTTCCTGCCCGTGTTGACAGTCCAGAGACCAATTCTAAGTGACACAGCCTAGCCCTTGAGAGAACATGGCCATGCCTCTAGCCCGTTTTAGGCTTACTTCAAGAGCTAAACTTCACAATAGAGTCAACATAAATTATAAGTATTAAAACATTAACCTTTAGTATTTGTATAAGTAAAGAATTTTTCGAAAAGATTGAATCTCAAATTGTAATATCTATTTTCTTATATTTTTAACTAAAAAATTTAGCTGACGAAAAGAAAAATCTAGCAAATTGAGTAAGAAAAAACAGTTTAGAAAACTATTTACTAAAATGCAACACTGTATAAATTTTTTACACAAATCATGCACTTTTTTTTTTTCAGGAGATGCAGACAAGATGAGTCACGCTATTTACAAAGTAGTGTAACCTCTTCTTCTGCATGTCTATTAATAATTTAATCAAAACTGCCCAAAATCCATAAATAGTTTTCAAACTACCCCATTTACGTAAATGATTTGCAAAAATTGTATTTTTTTAGTCATTTTGCAGAAAATCTGCTGCAACTAAATTATAAAAGATAAGGTCCTACATCAACTTATAGAGCATCGAATCCATATCCTAAGTGAATAAAACTAAGGCTTCTTAAAGGCAACACAATTTAATATGCAAGCATCTTCATCATGGTGTTGGTTTTCCTTGTAGAATTGCCCTTACACCATAAATTTGCATTACTTAATCATCAGTCATAAGTCTAAAGTCTAAAGTCTCCAGCATCCTTGTCCTTTCCAAAATAAAAAGAAAAAATTGACCAGCATCTCACAATACAAAAAGCCAGAACCCATTGTTATATAGCTTCAAGAAGCCAATAAATAAGTTTTAATAGAATCAAAACCAAAAGCACATACTACGCCGAGATGCTAAAGATTTTCTCTCTCTAGCTATGAGTCCCTCTCTCTTCCTTGGTTAGAGAACCTCCTTTTCTTCATTGAAAACAGCAACGAGCAATGCAATAGTCATTTGAAGTTTTATATGACAAGTGATTATTCTTTGATTTACAATAATCAATTTGTAATTATTAGAGATAGGAAAGTCATGTAGAATTATAAATGGCCTTTCATCAAGAAAGATAATTAATCAAAATAAAATAAGATGTAACTTTTATAACATATCTATTTGTTTTTATTCAAGTTACTTAACAATAATTTTCTCAAAACTTTAATCACTGACTAGTCTAATGGGTTAGACGCACTTTTACTACTTTAATCTGCTTATCATGAGAGCATTAGTATCATCATCTTCCTTTACCAATGGATGGACTTATGACGTCTTTCTCACCATTTTTACTAGCAATCTTTATAATTCTCTACGTCTGAGGGGAATCCATACCTTGTTTGATGATGAGGAGCTTAGAGGAGGGGAAGAAATTACACCATCTCTTGTGAAAGCCATCCAAGAATCTAGGATTGCCATCATTGTTTTCTCCCAAAACTAGGCTTCCTCAACTTTCTGTCTAGATGAACTTGTACACATACTTGAATTCATTAAGGGAAATGGCCAGTTTTTGACAACGTTGATCCATCAGAAACACGCCATTGTGGAGGGATTTTTAGAGATGCGCGTTGGCTAAACATGAGGAAAGATGCAAGGATAACTAGGACAAGGTGCTAAAATGGAGGTTAGCCCTACTTGAAGCAGCTAACTTGTCTAGCTGGCATTTGAAATATAGGTATCTCACCTTTCTCTTACCTCTATTACTTCCCAATTTATTGTTTGGCCAGTAATTTTCATTTTAATATCTTTGAAAAGGATGAACGCACTAAACCTGGGCAATGGTGTAGAAGTATCTTACTTACCGGTGAGACTATGCTACACCGCTGGGACAAGCATATATCTTGTCCCACTTTTGTATATTGTTCTAGTTTTGCGCTGTATCATATTAGCATAATAAACATGATTTAATTTCTATTAGATTTATTTAAATTTTTTCAATATGACGTAGACATTGATTCAATAAAAATTAAATTATGTTAACTGTGACAATATGGTACAACTTAAATGTTGAATAATTTGTAAGTTAAGTCGTGGAACCAAGTCCCACATTGGACAAAACCGTAAAAGTTTGAGGCTCTATAAAAAGCAACAAGAGGCTCATATTGACTCTGATTAAAATAGAAGTGCCCAAGTGCCAATTAAAAATATTTAAGTATCTTTGATTTGATAAGCAATTGGGCTTGTGTAACCCATGATGCAAAGACACAAGGGGACTTTTATTTTAATATCCAGAAAAGGAAGCCTAGATTGCTTTAGAGTTTTTGAGGGATTTGTTCTATCTTAGGGTATGCTTTGTAAAGAAGCAATATTAAAAGGAAGTCCATATTGCTTTAGGACAATCAAGTTTCACGTTTTTCATTGAGACTTTTTTAGGATTTTGTTGTATCTTGGGCTAACTTGCTTTGTAGAGAAACAATATTACACTTAAGACAATGTAATTTTAAACGCCTCAAAGCCATTATTTTCGTTTTCTCCCATATACCATTTCTAACACTAGAACCAACATAGTATAAGGAAAAAGAGGGACAACACGTGTAGCATAGTCTTACCCCTTACTTATTTGTGTTTATGATTTGAATAAAATTAGACATGAATGCATTTAATTTGAATTTACCTGAACACTCGGCAGGTATGAATATGATAATGAGTTTATAGTAAGGATTGTTGAAGAGGTTTCTCATAAGATTAATCATACTCCTTTACATATTGCTAATCACCCAGTTGGATTGGAGCATCTAGTGCTAAAAGTAATATCACTTCTTGGGTTAGGGTCTGGTGACAAAGTCAACATGGTGGGGATTTATGGAACTGGCGAGATAAGTAAATCAACAATTGCACGAGCTGTATTCAATTACATTGCTGATCAATTTGAAGGTACATATGTTTTTTGGCTGATGTTAGAGAAAATTCCGATAAGCATAGCCAAGTATAACTGCAGGAGACACTACATAATGAAACAATTGGGGAGAGGAATATCAAGGTGGTGGATGTCTACAAAGGAATTCCAATAATAAAAAAGGAAGATTCTTCTAGTTCTTAATGATGGTTTAGATGAAGAAGAGAAGGAAATTTTTCTTCATATTGCATGTTGCTTGAAAGGAGACTCATTGGAAACTGTCAAATATATGCTAGATGCTTGTGGTTTCCATCCAGAATATAGTATTAATGTGTTGATTGAGAAATCTTTACTAAAGATTGATAATATGAATCGTGTGACAATGCATAACTTAATTCAGAACATGAGTAGAGAAATTGTCCGACTACAATCACTGAAAATTGAACTTGAGAAAAGCATAATTCACTTTTGGATCATAATGCAATTAGTATCCATGCCTTTAACTCAACTACCAATATTTATGCAAAATTCACTTAAAACATGTCGCAAAGCATCAGATTTTTTTTTTTTTTTTTCAGAAAATTATTTCTAGATTTCTAATAGTTTGATTATATCATTCTAGGTTGCTCATCTATCACCATATGTAGTTATTTTGTCGTGTCTGAGGTTAATTATCACACATATTACATGTGGTACTTAACATATGTGGATATCATGTGTTAATTATACGTGATTATTTTATTTAAGTATGTGGTTAGTGTGTTTTAGTTGTATGTGGTCATTCTCTTTTAAAATGTGTAGTCACTGAAGTTTATAAGAGGGGGCAAGGAACTACATTAGAATGATATATGATATATTGGAACTAAATTATAATATAGTCAAACTTTTCACACCTAGAAATTTTTTCCGTAATTTTTCCTTAAAAACAAAATAGAAGACTTACAAGACATATATAATATAGAAATACAGAACTACAAAGATAATTATTAAGTGGGCAAAAAGTGGGGAATTTTAGAACACAAAAAAATAATTAAAATTACATTCACTCATAAGTGGTGAAAGTGAGGAATAGATCAGAGATGTTTCCAAAAAACCATTGAGCTTGTCAGAAGCATCAGGTGAGAGAAAAAACAAAGAAAAGTTTTTCAAGTGAAAAGGCAATGAAACTATTTAGAGTGAGTATAAATATGAGATATGCGTCAAGAAATCATCTCACTCATCAGTTTAAGTTTTTAGGTAAAGACTCAATAATTGTTTTATATTTAACACGTTTCTACATGCGAAAGTCATTTAGGTTGGAACCACAGACAAAGCATAGGTCCACTTAAACCTTGTGCAGAAATTTCAATTTAATATAGAAAGTGGGGGCAAAAAGATTCGATCTCCGGACCGTTTGGTCAAAGAAACTTTGATACCATGTCAATAAACTATCTCACTAAAGAGTTTAAACTTTTAGGTAAAGACCTATGAATGATTTTATATCTAATAATATAATCACAATGCAACTCCTGAAATTATATCTAGAAAGAAAACTCATGATACCCTTCATTAGGGCCTGGTTGAGTTGGGTAGTACACATATTCAGAAGCCTAATCTTCTTGTCATTGCAGCAGTTGTCTCACCAAAGTATGCAACAACATTGCTTCACCATGGTTCTAGAACAAGATTCTTCTAGGCACTATTGCAACAAATTACATAAACTGATTAAATAAGAGTTAAATACATTTTTCACCCTTAAATTATTTTTTAAATGTCACTTTAGTCATTAATTTATTTTTTGTGTCACTTTAGTCCTTAAGTAATTAATCTGCCTGGGGAATCAATCTTTTAAATGATTATTTTTGGTGATACAGAGAACTGATTTGACTGATAATGTGATTATTTAATGATTAAAGTGACACAAAAAATAATTAACGACTAAAGTTATATTTAAAAAATAATTCAAGTAAGAAAAATGTATTTTACTCATTAAATAATATAAACTTCCCAACAACAATATTTTATGTATTTCTACAGGAAAGATTGGAAAAGAAAGCTAGTTTTTTATGTGAATCATATGACATCAAAAGTCGTTACTCATTAGGATGCTTGAGTAAACGTATCAATTGGTTAATTGGACCGTAGAACCCCAATGTAGATTGAGTTCAATATTGGCAATGAACATGCTTTACTCAAGTTCATGTTCCTACCTTCAGTAAGTTGAATCTTTTGAATAAATTTTCATAGCATCTTTCAAGGCCATGATTTAATAGTCCTCCCTATGATCTAGTGACTTGATAAAGTTCGAATTTTGAATGAGCCAGTTTTTTTTTTTTTTTTTTTACGAATTATTGAACTTTTAAATCATGAGAAACTATGATGGTGATCTTATATTGCAAATTTTAGACAAATTGAACATCAATAAATGCTTGATCAAAACTTGATAAGTGACAGTGAAGATTAGTTTTTTTTTAAAAAAAAATTATGTATCAATGAAAAGTTATTTCTGATTAATATGAAATTTTATGAGCGAGATCTATATGATGGAAGCAAGTAATCTAACGATTGATTTTGAGAGAATTTCTTATTGGAAGTTATTAAATGGTGTAAGATTTATTATTTTACACCTTTCTCAATTGATCTAACCCAATATCATATAAACATTACGCCTAATAACTTCTTATAAATTGCAGGAAGATGAAGAATCTGTTATTCCTCCCTTTCTTCCTCTTTCTAGTGAACACACCAGTAACGAGGGAATATATCTTCTTGAGAACGGTCAGGATTGTTTGATATGTATTGGGGAGTCTGCTAGTCCAGATATCGTGCGGAGAGTGTTTGGTGTTGCCACAGCTGATGAAATTCCTTGATAGTCCCACATCGGTTGGCGAATGAGGTCTTGGGTTACATATATAGTAGGGGGTAAACCTTTCCTTAAGAGACGTCTTTTGACGAGAAATTAGGCCACTTATATCAAATGGTATCAGAGCCTAAAAGAGGGCAGACAAGACCTACTTACACGTGGACGTGCAAGCTTCAAGGGGAGAGTATTGATAGTCCCACATCAATTGGTGAATGAGATCTTGGATTCCATATTATATCATTCCTAGCCTGGTAATTTGATTCTAATCCTCTTTTTTTTTTTTTAATTTTTTTCCCCATCTCCTATCACATGTTAAAAAATTCCCCTAGTTGGTAACTAGTGAGCTGTAAATAAGCCTTATACTGGAGTCTATAATATCTGTTACCTGTGTTTCTCTTTTCAAGAATGTATTATATTTGAAACATCAAGTCGGAATTTCTAGAGAATAGAGTATTGTAAACAGGGTAAGAAGAACATCCAAAATTTTGTTCCAAATTCTTTTAATTTCAAATATATTTAGTTTACCACATACGCATGGTAGCTAGTGGCGAAAGTTCCCTACATGATTTTGATTATAGGATTTCTGAATCTGCGTCTTATTGTCAATTCCTGTGTGCTCATGCCCATTAACCCTTTTGTCCATCCACATTCACATTGTATTTCTAAATGCTTTTGACAGCGGTAGAGTCTGGCCATGACTCAGGCTCTTAAGTAGCAACTATTGGTGCTTTTTCAGTTCTAGCATTATAGGCTACTATATTTACACCATGGATGGGTTGCTTTGTTCCTTCTCTTTCTCTATAGGAGATGGGTCTTTTGTGGGGTGGCAGGGGAGATGTGCAGTTCTTTTTTTCTTCAAGAAAAATGGTATATATTTAACAAGAAATGATATAGATGTGGAAGGAAGAAAGTATAGACAAGATGTCAACGAAAATTATAATAGAAAAATAGAAGATTGAAAAGAAGGAATTAAGAAGTACAAGAAATTGGCATGGTGATTGTGTCTCCCAACCCTTTAAGAGTAGTCCTCCTTCCACCAAAATCAAACCAAGCACAACTTCCCTCCAATAACCGTATCAAGCAATGCTTCTTCAAATTCCTACCTTCCCCCAATATTAGAAGANTTTCCTCAAAACCTTCCAATTTGAGCATATAAATTTCTTCTTCAATTTCTCCATGCAAAAATGCAGTTTTCACATCTAACTGCTCCAAGTGTAGATCGAATATAGCACACATAGCTAGGACTACACGAACTGTAGTAAGTCGAATCACAAATGAGAATATCTCATTGATATCAATACCTTTTTTCTCAGCATATCGTTTTATCACCAATCTTGCACGATACCGCTCCACTTGGTTGTTGCTATCACATTTGATTTTGTAGACCCATTTGTTGCCAATAGCATTCCTCCCTGGTGGTAGACTGGTAGTGGCACAAGGTTCAAAGTCTTATTTTTGTGTAGAGCTTCAATCTCCTCTTGCATTGCTATCATCCACAAAGACACATTTGAGCTATTTATAGCTTCATGGAAACTTGAAGGCTCTCCATCCTCTGTTAGAAGATAATATGCAACATTGCTCTCTGTCATATACTTTGAGTGCCAAGCTGGAGGTCTTATCACTCAAGTTAAGCTACGGGCTTCAAGAACTCTGGGTACCTCAGACGCGACAAGTTCTTGTTCAATGTGTTGTATTGCTTCTTCATAAGAATCTGAATCACCTCTTGCTATATTTTTCACTTGAATGGTTGTAGTCTTTGCATTCTTCTTTGAAGTGCCATTATTCTTATCACTTTGTAACTCCTTTTTTTTTTTCTGCAAAAGTTACTTCTTTGCTGATGATTATCTTGTGGGCAGTGGAGTCCCACAATCAATACCCCTTTACTCCATCAATATACCCCAAGAATATACATTTTTTTTTGGATTTTGGATCCAGTTTTACTCTTTCTTGGGTGTTGTACATACCATTTTATGCCTAACGAAGAATAAAAGGAGCAAAGATTGCATTACTTAGTAATGTGGATTGATGTGAATTTCTATGAGCATATTCTGATCAATCTATTGCCTCCTATTTTAATTTATGTTCTTTCCTAAGTTTTTGAATTTTATCAATCGAAGATCTATTCCTTTCTAAGACTATATTAGAGTATGAAAATCCTTTGCATACTTCAGAAGCCCACAAATGCCATTTTTGCTAGCTACTATGTTCACTTATTTTGCATAAGGCCTCCAGCATATCCAAATCGAGCATTGTTGCGTGATTGATTGGTGAATCTCATGTCTCTTTGATCTTTTCCAACTTTGAGTCAGCTTATTAATGTGCTAAGTCAAAAATTTTGCAATATTAAACTTAAAATGTACATGTTGCAGATATGCAATGCAAATGATGAGACTGAAGAGTTTGGTAACTTCATATATGTGTGAAAAAGAGTAATTTTTTTATATCCATGTGTAACTTATTACCATCAATCTCCCTCTTAATTGTTTAATAGTTTCACCAATTTGCTTCTATATGGTAAATGCTTGATTGAACATGCTCATAATGTTGGTGAGCATATTGGAAGAAATCCACTTTATATTATTGATTCGATTTATTCCTAGTTTGTTTAGGGAAAAAAAATATCCTACTTTTATGGGAAGTTTTATAGTTAGCTTTCCGTCACATAGTTACCCAGTTCACTACACCTGTTCGAACTAGATTCGAGTATATAGTGTTCTAGATCAGGTTATATATGTATGTATAACTTATGTATCTTGTTCCAATTCGTGCACTGCATACTATAGCAATCCGCAAAAATGGTACATATCTTATGGCATATTTGCTTTTGAAGGTTTCCATGCTCTTTGAATAATCTAGGACATGAAGGTTTCCATTCTCTAGTTTGTAAATAATGCTATGGTTATTAGGATCAAAGACATAAATAATACAAAAACCAATCTTAATTCTACAAATAGTATACTTTCCAAACTATTTACACCAATACCATCATTTTTCTTTTTTTTTTTTAAATAATATTCGAAGTTGAAAAGAGGGAGAGAGAGAACGTGAGTGACGTAATTGTGCGTCTCACATTCTCTCTCTTCCTTTTTTTAGCAATTGTGTATATTGTGTCACCAATACTTATTGGTGACACAATATGCACAATTGCGTCACAAAAATGATAGTATTGGTGGAAATAATTTCAAAAGTATGGTAATTGTGAAATTAATATTTTGTTTTACATTATTTATGTCTTTGATCCATGGATATTATCAACAACAAAAGAAACAGAAATGTACTAGTGTGTGTTACTCTTCCTTCTTTGTTTCAATACCTAGTTACTATGTGCAGTTCATCTATGTAAACATAGACTTCTCGTGTACGTGCTGAGAGAAATATATTAGGCCAAGGTTGCTAAATTGAAGAGCTCATGAAACGACATATATTATTAAGTTGCAAAAAATAATATATGAGTAACTTCAAATACTTTGCATATAAGTGTCAAATATGATAGAGTTAACAGAAATTATAAGTATTAAAACATTAACCTTTAGTTAACTGTATAAGTAAAGAATTTTTCGAAAAGATTGAGATCTTAAATTCTAATATCAATTTTCTTATATTTTTAACTAAAATATTTAGTTGACAAAAAAAAATCTGGTAAATTGAGTAAGAAAATACAATTTGAAAAACTATTTACTTAAATGGAACACCGTATAAATTTTTTACACAAATCATGCACTTTTTATTATTTTATTCAAGGGATATAGACAAGATGAGTCACGCTATTTACAAAGTAGCGTAACCTCTTCTTCTACGTGTCTATCAATAATTTAATCAAAATTGCCCAAAATTCATAAATTGTTTCTAAACTACCCCATTTGCGTAAATATTTTGCAAAAACTATATTCTTTTAGTCATTTTGCCAAAAATCTGCTGCAACTAAATTATAAAAGATAAAGGTCCTACATCAACTTATAGAGCATCGAATCCATATCCTACGTGCATAACTAAGGCTTCTTAAAGGCAACACAATTTAATATGCAAGCATCTTCATCATGGTGTTGGTTTTCTTTGTAGAATTTCCCTTACAA
This sequence comes from Cercis canadensis, assembly GCA_003255065.1. Taxonomy (NCBI): domain Eukaryota; kingdom Viridiplantae; phylum Streptophyta; class Magnoliopsida; order Fabales; family Fabaceae; genus Cercis; species Cercis canadensis. Next base: position 22,476 of record QAOA01001800.1, read on the forward strand.
AGAAATATAATTATTAGAGATAGGATAGCAATGAGCAATGCAATAGTCATTTGAAGTTTTATATGACAAGTGATTATTCTTTGATTTACAATAATCAATTTTGTGGTGGTCCTTTTAATTAGGCCCAATATCAAGGGGCCCAATAAGCCAGAACCCATTAAACTGAAGACCCAATGCAACCCGCCAACTTATAGATCCATTTTTATCTCTGCCTATAAATAACCGCACCCGTCACAGGTAACAGACTTTTGGAACCCATAATCATTGATAATCTCTTTAGCTAAATCCGAACTAACTTAATCTTCAGAGCCTGGAAATAAGAACCCAGCCCTATTTTTTCTATCTGTGCAGGTCAACTTGACCTTACTTGATCTTCAAGATTGCCCCAAAGTCCATGACCCGACCTTACACTCAGGCATCGTCATTTGGCGCCGTCTGTGAGAATACGATTTTTCCTCAACACCTACAAATCTCATTGGCTGATCCTGAGTTTAGCATTATGGACACAAATGATCCATCCACCCCAACCATTCCACCTCCCGTCCAAAAGAGCCTCCCCACACTAGCTAGGGGACCACTCACTAAGCCGTCTAGCTCAAGGGCGATTCCTCTAATGGGCCAACCTGTGTTCAGTCTTAAGATTGTCAAGGAAGTCCCTCCTAAAGAGGCCAACCCAGAGTAAGTAGGAGACATTCTCCAATACCTTTTAGAAGAAATCCAATCTTTGAAACAAGAAAGAATAACGGATAAGGAAGAGATAGGCAAGTACAAAAGGAGGGATAACGTACAAGAGGTTGATTCCTCGGGATACTCGCCAGTCTACCAGCCATCCACTCAGGTCACCTATAACGAGTCGCAGTTTATGAAAGATCTACTAACCAATTTTTTGAGCAACTCTAACGCATCTTTACAAGCATGTAAGGGAAAAACCTCCCAAACTTTTAGATTTCCCAAGTTTTCCCCACCCAAATTGGAAAGGCCGAAAAGGATGGGACGACACCCTTTCTCCCAACTCATCCTCGATTAGCCCCTTCCGACTAACTTTAGGCTGCCTCAGCGTGAACTCTTTGACGGATCTTCCGACCCTCAGGAGCACCTGGAAAATTATAATTCTATCATGCTCTTAAGCGGTACTGACGACAAGCTCATGTGTCGAGCCTTCCCCACCACCCTGCGCAGGGCAGCCCTCTAGTGGTTTTTGAACCTTCCCCCAAATAGCATTTCTAACTTCGATCAACTGTTTGAGCTTCTTCAAGCATGTTTCTCTACAAGCATAACACACCAAAAATCCTTCGTCGTTCTAGCCACCCTTAAGCAAGAGGAGACTAAATCCCTGAAAGACTACAAGAATCGGTATACTCAACTCTTTTTGTAGGTCCTAGACCTGACAAATTCAGTAGCAATGCATGTCATCCAAGCAGGTCACCGACCTGAGTGTCTACATGAAAACCTCACCCTTGATCCATCGCTTAATCTATCCGAGCTCCTTACCAGGACCTCCAAGCATATCAATCTCGAAGAGATCCTGGGGCAAATGGAGACAAGCAAACCTAAGGATAGAAAAACCTTAGATGATTGAAGGGAAGGGGAAGAAGGAAAAAATCTCCTATCCGGCCTAGGTACGAAATTTATACCCCCTTAAATCAATCCAGAGCGTAGTTGCTGGAAGTGATCTGTCAAACAAAGCTTGCCCAGCTCCATCAGCAAAAGGGGGATGTGGGCTCAGATAAGGAAAATTATTATGCTTTCCACCGAGGAAGAGGCCATGATACAGACAATTTTCGGCACCTTTGCAATCTCATTAAAGACCTCCTTAGGTGGGGTTATCTACAAAGATTCCAGACTGAAAGTCATTCCCCGGCTCCGTGACCTTAGAACAGAGAAAATCAACAACGCAGATCTCCCCCGAGAAACCTTCCCGACTAGAATCATCATTGAAGCTAATCACCAATTCAGCGCCAACCACACCAGCAGGAAGACCTGAAGTGTAATGCTACAGGGACCATACATACAATAGAAGGTGGTTTTGCAAGGGCGAGGAACCTCTAGGTCTTCCCGGAAAAGACATGAACGAGCTGTGGAAAGACTTAAGAAAGAAGTCCTCCATACTACCATATTAGTCCGCAAGCACCAGCGCACCACAGTCATATCCTTCTCGGATAATGACTATGTAATCATCAACCAGGAGCACGATGACCCTATGGTCATATCCTATTTTATAGCAAATATTAAGGTCCATATGGTCTTGATAGACTAGGGAAGCTCAGCAGACGTCCTTTTTCATCATGTGTTTAAGCAACTAGGCATTCCAGCAACTCGTATCGAATATTACCCCAGAACTCTGGTCGATTTCTTAAGAGCTCATGAGTACCGTTGATGAGTACCCTAACTTAGCTAGTGATGAGGTCAGGTTCGTAGTTGTTGACTGTCCTTCAACATACAATGCAATTATTGGTCGACCATCCCTTAATGGAAGCAATCATCTCCACAAAGCACCTATTGCTCAAATTCCCAGCCATCTCAGGGACAGTCAGACAAGCCAGAAGAGACCAGCTTTTGGGAAGAACATGTTACAATGTAAGGTTGTCGATCGACTACTCTAAACCTTTGAAGCACATCAATTTGAGGCAAACCATCCTGGCTAAGCCAATCCCCATTCAAGAGCTTAACCACGAAGAGTAAAAGGCCGAAAATTGGCCTGAGCCTAAAGGAGAACTTGTGGCATTTAAGGTCAGTAAAAGCGACAATCAGATGGTCCAAATAAGGTCAAACATCCTCGCTGGAGAACCTCAAGAAGATTACCAATCTTCTGGTCGCCAATGCTGATATCTTTGCATGGACAACCTTAGACATGCCAGGTATTAACCCAAACTTTATTTTCCATAAACTTGCTATCAATATAGGAGCCAAGCCAGTCTTTAAAAAAAAAAAAGATTGTTGGCCCTGAAAAGCAAAAAGCAATACAATAGGAAGTACAAAAACTGCTCAATGCCGGTTTCATAAGATAACTGCCATATACGACCTGGCTATCCAATGTGGTCATGGTAAAAAAAAAAGTGGCAAGTAGCAAATGTGCGTGGATTTTTCAGACCTTAATAAAGTTTGCCCCAAGGATCCATACCCCCTCCCGAGCATCGATAAACTAGTAGACGGAGCGTTTGGGTGCAAGCTCTTAAGCTTTATGGATGCATACTCAGGGTACAATCATATCATAATGCACCTTGATGATCAAGAGAAAACTGCTTTCTTTACGGATAAGGCAATTTATTGCTACAAAGTGATGCCCTTCGACCTGAAGAATGTTGGTACAACTTACCAACGATTGGTCGACAAGGTCTTACAGAATCAGGTCAGATGAAACGTCAAGGTATACGTCGATGATATGCTAGTTAAATCGCATTTCGATCTAGAACATTTGGTGGATTTGGAATAAACATTCGCTAAACTCTAAAAACATCGTATAAGGTTGAACTTCACCAAATGTGCGTTTGGGGTAGAGGCTGGAAAGTTCCTCGGATTTATGGTAACCCATCATGGCATTGAAACGAATTCGGAAAAATGCCAGGCAATCATTCAATGGAACTTCCAAAAACCATAAGAGAGGTTCAGAGGTTAGCAGAAAGGATTTCAACCCTCTCTAGGTTCTTGTCTAGGTCAGCAGACAAAGCTCTCCTTTTCTTCAAAACCCTTAAAAAGATTAAGGATTTTCAATGGACTTCCGAATGCCAACCCGCCTTTGATCAGTTGAAGCAATATTTGACATCTCTGCCCATTCTCTCTAAGCCAATGCAAGGCAAAACTTTGTTTGTATACCTAGCTTGCAGCGACCAGGCGGTCAGCTCGACCCTTGTCTGTGAAGAAAATAAACTTTAATTCCTTGTATACTACACCAGTCACACCCTTCAAGCCTCGGAACTTAAATACCATAAAATAGAAACGCTAGCCTATGCCATTCTCTTCTTAGCCCGACATCTAAGGCCATATTTCCAGAACCACCCAATAATTGTCCAAACCGACCAACCCATCCGGAAAGTCCTCTAAAAACCCGATTTAGCAGGATGCATGCTCGTTTGATTTGAAGAACTTTCTGAGCACTCGCTACCCTACGAACCTAGGGGAGCAATTAAAGCCCAAGTTCTTATAGATTTTGTGGTGGAGCTTACCTGACCAGAGGGTCCTCAATCAAAAGAACACCTTAGTTGGACCCTGTCCGTTGATAAATCTTCCAATCTCAAGGGAGACGAAGCAGGGATAATTGTGGAGGGACCAGAAGGAATAATCATCGAGCAATCTTTACGTTTCGAATTTCTAGTCTCCAATAACCAAGTAGAATATGAGGCTCTCATCGCTAGCCTGCGATTAGCCTTGGAGCTCGGCGCTAAAACTCTCTGGTTGCTAACTAATTCATAACTGGTAACCAGCCAAATAAATAGGAGTATCAAGCAAAAGACCCTCAAATGGCCAAATATTTGGACAAAACCAGGACCTTCATATCTGACTTTAAGGAATTTGAAATACACCATATCCCACGAATCGAAAATACCCGAGTTGACATTCTCTCAAAGCTCGCTAGCAGCAAGAAGCCTGACCACAATCAAATAATGATCCAAGAAACGATCCTCAGCCCGAGTATCGAGCATAACGAAATATCTGACATTGACAAGGAAAATCCATCTTGGATCACCCCGATCATGCGCTACCTCAAAATGGGAAAGCTATCTCAAGATAAAGTTGCAGCTTAGAAACTTCAACGAACTATTTGCAACTACTGTCTTGAGGGCAACATGCTCTATAAGCGCGGATATTACTCCCCCTCCTCAAATGCCTATCCCCCGAGCAGTCTTATTATGTTTTGAAGGAAATCCATCTAGGTATATGTAGTCACCACATTGGAGCACGCTCCCTAGCAGCCAAGGCTCTCTGCTCTGGTTATTACTGGGCGACCTTAAGGGTTGATGTCATCGACCTTGTGAAAAAATATGACAAATGTCAAAAATTTGCTCACGTTCATTTAGCACCGTCCTCCGACCTCTATACTACGATCGAACCTTGGCCATTTTGCAGATGGGGTCTGGATCTCCTAGGTTCCTTTCCAATTGTCACTGGGCAGAAGAAATTCCTAATTGTCGCCATAGACTATTTTTCTAAGTGGATTGAGACCAAACCTTTGGCCACGATCACTGTAAGAAATGCTAAAAAGTTTGTTTAAACTTTTGTCATTTGCAAGTTCGACATCCTACACACAATAACAACCGACAACGGAACCCAGTTTACAAATATGGGGTTCCGGACATTTTGTGTTGACCTACAGATCAAGTTGAATTTCACCTCGGTTGAGCATCCCGAAGCTAACGGGTAGGTCGAGGTGACCAACCGAATAATCCTTAAAGGACTGAAAAAAAGATTAGATCAGACTAAAGGAAGATGGACTGAAGAGCTCCCTCAGGTACTCTGGTTGTCACAATGTACTCGAAGGTCGTTACGACGCGGATAACTAAATAAAAAGAGATTTAGTTTTCGAAATGAAAACTTTGGAGTCGCCACCAATTGTATTAAGAGAGCGAGGAACAATTAGAAAACTCCCTTTTTAATTAATCAAAAGAAACAAAGGTCTGCGAATCAGAGAGGGTTCGGGAGTCTATTTATGCTGTGGAGAAGGTGTTAGACACTCCACAGCATCCGTTTACAGACGGTTACCCTTAATTAGTTGTGCGAACATAATATGGCAAGAAATGTACATTTTATTTACCCCAGAATAATAAATTGTTACAAGAATATCTAATGAAAATAAAAACAAAGAAATTAAACGTGCAATGCATGAATTATCTATCGGGACCTAAATCCTTCCACCCCTTCATCGCATGAAGCGACCGTCCAAGGTGGTGCTAACTTCATCTAGATCGGATAGAGAAAGACATCCCATATAGGATTGACTCGCCCTATCCTCCCATGATAAGTGAAGGGGCATACGGATACTACGCGACACAGGTATATTTTCTATATGCAGTGCAAATGAATGATTTTAAATATTACAAAACTTGTCTCAAAATCTAAGTACCAAGAAATTTTAATTTACATAAAATAAAATAAAATAAAAGATAAAACGTCATTCTTGCTCCAAGCTTGTAGCGAGGTATATTCTGGTCGGGCCTTTCGATTTGTTCATACTCATAATTACCATGAGTCGTATCCGAGGATGCTCATGAATACACCAAAACACAAGTTAGGAAAGACTTAGAAAAAATCTATCAAATTGACCTACACATTTAATCTCCACATGCCTCAAAAGGAAAAACACAAAATCAACCAAAAATGCACAGACAAACCCTAAACAGCCCTTAGCATAAAAAGAAGAATTCATCATGCATAAAAATGGGCAAGTCAAAACCAAGAGCAGATTAGACATGCAAAAATTATAAAAATTACATACATTGGAGCCATACATCTTACAATTCAAACGAGACTGACATCACTTAATTTGGAGCTGTACAACTTCAGAAAGAAATAAAATACTGAACACTGCCAGAGACAAGGCATCAGTGTCAGTGTAACATTGAGCAGCTATGTTCAAACAGAAATTGGGCCTAAACTAGACATGTAAAAAATATGAAAATTTCACACATTGAAAACATGCATATTATGGTTCTAAAAAGACAAAAACCATGCAATTCGGAACTGTACAACTCTAGAAAAAAAAATAAAATACTGAACACTGCCAGAGACAAGGCATCAGTGTCAGTGCAACCTTGAGCAGCTATGTTCAAACAGAAACTGGGCCTAAACTAGACATAAAAAAAAATAGGAAAATTATACACAATGGAGATACATGTCTCTCGGTTCTAATGAGACCAACAATGCTAAAATCCGAGCTCTGTAGCTCTAGAAATAAATCAAACATTGAGTACTGCTAAAGAAGAACAACAGGCCTGACAACTCAGAAAAAACAACCAACTTTCCATGCAAACTGGGAGTAAAATAACCATGAAAAAAATATGAAAAATTTACACATTGAAGACATACATCTTACGGTTCTAATGAGACCAACATTACTTAATTTAGAGCCTGAAGCTCCAGAAACAAATCAAACACTGCCTACTGCCAGAGTTGTTTAACAACTGCGAAAATTAAAGGAAGAATATATGATTTTTCATGAACCTGATCATAATCATGCTTCAACCACAAAACCAAACCCTCAACAGCCCTTATTTGACTTGAAACAGCAAGTAAATAATTCAAAACAGATATTAAGTTGTGACGAAATTTTTTACTCTAACAACTATTCAGAATGGAGAAGTAACCAAGCAAAAATAGAATCATGCAATGATCTGGAAATCAGAAAATGCAAAGTGCAGCATTGTGTGTGCAAAAAATGTTTTGTATAGTGCAGTGTTTTAAACCACAAAAAATGGCCTCTTTATATAACAGTGCAGTAAATTTGCAAAGGAAGTGCAATGATTCAACCAACAAGAACAACCCATATAACCCAAGAATAACATAGCAAATAACCCCAAAAACATGTGGTAAAGTTTATTCTAGATAGCTGAAACAAAATGAAAGGGAAGAGCAAACAACTTCAAAACCAGCCATCAATTTATCCAAAAATCTACACAAAAAAGAAAAAAACCAACAAACCTCTGAAATATAGTCTATACATTCCATCAGAGGACTAAAAAACAAACATTTTCTGCTAGTCCAAACAAGGCTAGTATAGCAAGACATACTTATAATACCTCCCACTTAAATGATAGAAATTAAAGAATAAACAAAAAAGAAAACAAATAAATTGATAAAAAAAAAAAAAAAATAGAGCAGCGCCTTGCATATATCAGGACATCAATTGAAAACAAAATAAACTCCAAAGTAGATCCCATAAACACCAAAGAAGCCATCCACACACATGAGATTTAAATTTTGCAAGGATAATTACAACAAGAGTACTAACAGTTATTTAACTCAAGCAATTTTTCTTCTAGACAAATTAGTTTACATCGAAAATATAATCAACAAGTAACTAAACATCAGAACCCAATAATCAAAATCATAAGAACAGAACCATCCCATATCTTCAGTGCATCATAGGATGAAGACAAAAAGGACCAGAAATGAGACAAAGAGAGGTGAACAAAAATTAAAATAAAATTTAATAGAAAGTTACATTGAATCCATAAGAACAAATGTAAATTATGATAGAAAAGAAAGGGCCCAAACATCAAATTAACAAAGAGAAGGCAGATATTCAGAAGTGTGTGAGAAATAATCTCTGAAAGATATCCAAAATACACTGAAAACTGAAAAATATTACATGAATCTATTGAGACTTGGATTCAAGAAGGGAAAATCTCACTTGTACAATGATGCTTCAATCGGAATTGCAGATTGGGTAGAGGTGCGATGACTTGATGAAATTGAGCTTTCCTAGAGAAATAAAGGCTTGTTCTATGCTCTTTTCCCCCTTCCTTCTCTCCCTCTTGATCTCTTTGTTTTGCATGCTTTCCCGGTTCCTCTCCTCTGCTTAGTGCTCTCTGCTCTCTCTCTCAAAAATTCTGCTCTCTGCTTAGTGCTCTCTGCCCCTCCTCTTCAGAAATTCTGCTCTCTGCTTTAAGGAAAGAAAACCGTTTTCCTCCATTTCTCTATTGGTTCTTACGTATAGCCCCCTTGCTGAATGGGTGGTTCTCCTTGCTTTGACTTTTTTTTTCTTCCCTTGTTTCCTACTTTGCCCTTTTAGTTAACTGCTGCCCCTCTCATCTTTTCTTTTTTTACTTGCTTTTCTTTACTTAAATACTTAGTTATTCAATTAAAAGAAAGAAAAATCCGTGGTTGGACCAATGGGGAGAGAAGGAAATTCATTCCTTGCTCTCCTATTGGTTCTTTTAGATCCAATGATGCCAAAAGTAAATTTATAAAATATATTTATATGTTTTATCAATTATTTACATAATTAAGAAAAATAACAAAAATGGACCAAGTGGGCTGAAATAAAAATGGGCTTAGTGTGACAATGGATTAGGCTTAGGTTTTTTTTTTTTTTATTCTAGAAGCCCCAAAAAAAAAATAACACTAACTAAAATTTTGAATTTATCTCCAATTTTCCTTAAATATATTTTTAACCATCAAAACACCTAGACAAAATACGATGTCTACAATGGTCCTACCGAACAACTCCCCAAACTTCCATAAATGAATCACCCTATAAACTTACTTATGGCGTAGAAGCCATGAAACCGGTAGAAATCGATGAATCGAGCTGGAGTAGAGAACACCTCAGCACCGAGCAGAACCCAAAAGCCATGCATACAAGTTGAGCACTGTTGGATGAAGACAGAGAGAAGGCCAGACTCACCATGTTAGCATACAAACAGAGAATCACGAGATACTATAACACCAAAGTTTGACCTAGGGAATTTCGACTCAGTGATCTAGTTCTCTAACAGGCTGACATTATCCGAAAACACCTCAATGAAGGCAAGCTCGCCCCGAATTGGGAAGGACCGTATCAAGTATAAGAAGTTCTGGGTAAAGGGGCCTACAAGCTCATCACCATGGAAGGTCTCCAGATCCCTCGAACCTGGAATGTAACTAACCTCAGAATCTATGAAGAATAAAGCATTATTGAAATGACATTACCGAGTCAATCTATTACCAAACACTTAAGTTTGTAACCTCCATCGCAAGTGCAAACCCCTTAAGCCGATCAAATATTGAGCTGATCCTTGTTTGCAACCTCCATCGCGAGTGCAAACCCACTAAGCCGATCAAATACCGAGCTGATCCTTGTTTTCAACCTCCATCACAAGTGCAAACCCACTAAGTCGGTCCAATACCAAACTGATCCTTGTTTGCAACCTCCATCGTGAGTGCAAACGCACTAAGCCGGTCCAATATCGAGCTTATCTTTGTTTGCAACCTCCATCACGAGTGCAAACCCATTACGCTGGTGAATTACCAATTTGACCTAAGTTTGTAACCTCTATCGTGAGTACAAACTTAAAGGACCAACATCCTATAAGCCGGTGAATTACCGAGCTCATGTTTGTTTGTAACTTCCGTTGCAAGTACAAACTTCCCAAAGACTAATGTCCTATAAACCGGCAAACTACCGAGCTAATATTTGTTTGCAAACTCTAGCTTAACATTCACACTTGAAATAGAAGTGTTCAAGCTAATCATTCGGCAACAATTAACGAATCATCTTAAAGCATAATACTAAGCCTTAAAGTCATCGAACTTATTATTAATGTTACCAAGTCTAAAACCAGCGCCTCAGGTCCTACCTTTTTGTTGTTTTTTTTTTACCAAGTTAAAACAAGTCGATTTTAGCGCTTGAATGTTTATACAACATGATAGATCATTCACATTATAGAGTTCAAGTCTGTAAGTGCAAGACTATATTTTATAAATAAACGAACATGATAAAAATCACCAAACTTGACGAACGACACTTCCATTCATTCAAAATTTAATTACAACTTTGCAAGTTAAAAAAAAATCAATTATCCGAACCCCCACTGCTGGAAGCATATCATTGACCTCGACATCTATGGTCGAGTCATAATCCTCCCCGGAGTCTTCCACCTGGAGCTTAGCACCGCTGTCATCCTCATCATCCGCCTCAACCAACTGGCCGTCCTAAACATCCTTATAATAGTCCACCTCGTTTGGTCAAAGGTTGTGGAACTGTAACTTGACCTACCTTACCGCCAGGTCAAAAACCTTCTCATGGGCAATAACATAGTTTGCCCCAATCTTGTCCTCAGCCCACTTTTTCAACTTGGCTTTTGACAGACAAGCCCTGTTCACACGGCGAGCCATCCGGGCACGGGTATCAATTTCTTGATCCCGAGCTTCTCAAGCCAGGTCGAGGGTTTCCTTTATTTGATCCATCGCAGCCTGGTGCTGTGTCTCCAGTTGGTCATTCTCGAATCGGAGTCGGGTGTTCTCTTCCTCAGCTTTCTTGAAGTTTTCCTAAGAAGCCAGCATTCCTTTGTTTATAGCTCGGAGCTGGGCGACCTCCTCTTCGGTCTTTTTCAGGGCATACTCCTTTTCAGCCCGGGCACACTGCTCCTCCTCTTATAGTTTTCGCAGGGCCTCACTGTTCCCTACCCTCTTTTACAGCCCCCAAATCACAGCAAGGTCTCGCATCGCATTGGAGAGAAGATATTTGAGCAGCGTCTCTTCAGAAGCTTTCTCCACCCGGTCTATGTCGGTTGGCTAAGGATAGAGTCTACCCTCTCTTGGAAAGGGAACCGAGCATTCCAAAATGAGATACTTGCATGCCTCCAGTCCCCTTCAGCTAACTCAGTAGAAAAAATATCAAAAGGTCTGACCTCAGTTGTCAGATCACCGCCAGGTCGACTAGAGGAAGGGCCAGACCTCGGTTGCTCCATTTGGGACGAAGATTTGTGTTTCTTCGTCCTTCAGTCCCTTTTTCTTAGTTCGGTAGGGGGTTAGCCTCTATTGGCCGTTTGTCACGGGCCCTTGCCTCGGGGACGATCGTGACCTGCTCGGCTACGGGTGCCACGGGTACGATCATGACTGGCTCCCTAATTCTCTTCTTGTTGGAAAATTTGGCGATGTCGGACAAGCGCACCATCTTAGCTTTGTTGATCTTCTTCTCTACAACATGTAAACATAGATCAGTCAGTTGTCTTAAAAATGATCCGAATACCAAAAAGTAGGAAATACTGACCAATAAAATCATTGGCCCTCAGTTTGACCAGCTTGGATTTCCCGCTCATATCATGGGCTCGCACCCTGTTCACGTACTCATTCCATCTTAAGGGGAATCAGGGTCTCCCGTCCTCGTACAAAAAGAATGCCTTGTCCAGCTTGGGTACCCCATCTCAAGTCGAAATAGTAACTCAGACAAATTGATCTTTCTACCCTTTCGCTGACTCCTTAACTAGTTTCATTAAGTAGAGTCGAAGACAGTTGGCGAGATACATGAATTCTTGCTCGGCTTCCTTAGTGTCTTTCAAGGAGAAAAAATGAAAGAATAAATCTACCTGGGGATCAACGGCTAACATAGTGCACAATGCTTGAAAAGGTCGAAGAAACCCTTACATGTTAGTATGGAGTTGAGTAGGCGCCACATTCACTGTACGGAAGAAATCCATTTCAAAATCCGTCAGTGGTAGCTCAGCCCCCGCTCTATCCATGTAAGCTACGTTAAATGCAAAAAAATTGTTGTTCGAACAGTTTTCACACACAAGGGCATTTCGTGGACAAGCCTCTAGGTCAAAGTCATGGTAGTCTCAGTCAATATTTACAAAGTTTTCTTTCATGTCTTTAACATAGTGGGATCAGATGGAAGACCTAGTCGACCTAATTCCTTGGTGAACAAACAGAGGAACAGAAACCCGAGAAGAAGAAAAAGAAGAAGACACCTTACCACTAGCCTAACTTGAAGACTCATTGGATGAACTCATATTTTTTTAGACAGAACTCGGCCTAAGAATAACTCAATAGAAGGTCGAGGCTAAGAGAATTTCTTTTCAAACAATTTCCGAGCATAAGCAAAATTCGTAAAAACTCTTCGACCCTAAAACAATATTTGAATGCTTCTTCAAAAGTGTAAAATGCAATCCGATACTTTTCTTTATATAGTAGCAGAAATTTTCATCCCATGGTCTGATTTAGTCAAATCCAATGGCCAAGGAGCAGTCGGTTTAAAGCTCGGGAATCGCAAATGTCATATCCGTGACAATCTTTTTTGTCTCGAGACATGCAAATTACAACGGTCATAATTGACACCGCCTAGCAACCATTCAAGTTTTGCCATGTGGACGTACGACGAGAACTAAACAGTCTTCATACAGTATTCATTTTTATCCGTCCTTAGGCTCGGAGATCAGTCTCCCTATTTCCAATTTCTGAGCTCTTCTGAGGGGCAAGTGTGGTGGTCCTTTTAAATAGGCCCAATATCAAGGGACCCAATAAGCCAAAACCCACTAAATTGAAGGCCTAATGCAACCCGCCAGCACATGGATCCATTTTTATCTCTGCCTATAAATAGCCCCACCCGTCACAGGTAACGAACTTTTGGAACCTAGAATCATTTATAATCTCTTTAGCTCTGTCCGAACTAACTCAATCTTCGGAGCCCGAAAATAAGAACCCAGCCCTCTTTTTCCTATTTGTGCATGTCAACTTGACCTTACCCTATCTTCAAGATCGCCCCAAACTTCGTGACCCAACTTCACGCTCAGGCATTGTCAAATTTGTAATTATTAGAGATAGGATTGTCATGTAAAATTATAAATGGCCGCTCATCAAGAAAGATAATTAATTAAAATAAAATAAGATGTAATTTTTATAACATATCTATTTGTTTTTATTCGAGTTCCTTAACAATAATTTTCTCAAAACTTTAATCACTGACTAGTCTAATGGGTTAGACACATTTTTACTGCTTTCATCTACTTATCATGAGAGCATTGTTAGCATCATCTTCCTTTACCTATGGATGGACTTATGATGTCTTTCTCACTATTTTTACTGGCAATCTTTATAATTCTCTACATCTAAGGGGAATCCATACCTTGTTTGATGATGAGGAGCTTAGAATAGGGGAAGGAATTACACCATCTCTTGTGAAAGCCATCCAAGAACTAGGATTGCCATCATTGTTTTCTCCCAAAACTAGGTTTCCTCAACTTTCTATCTAGATGAACTTGTCAACATACTTGAATTCATTAAGGGAAATGGCCAGTTTTTGACAACGTTGATCCATCAGAAATACGCCATTGTAGAGGGATTTTAAGATATGCGTGTTGGCTAAACATGAGGAAAGATTCAAGGATAACAAGGACAAGGTGCTAAAATGGAGGTTAGCCCTACGTGAAGTAGCTAACTTGTCTAGCTGGCATTTGAAATTCGGGCACCTCACCTTTCTCTTACCTCTGTTACTTCCCATTTTATTGTTTGGCCAGTAATTTTCATTTTAATATCTTTGAAAACGATGAACACACTAAACTTGGGCAATGGTGTAGAAGTATCTTACTTACCGGTGAGACTATGCTACACCGCTGGGACAAGACATATATCTTGTCCCAATTTTGTATATTGTTTTATTTTTAAGCTGTATCATATTAGCATAATAAACATTATTTAATTTTTATTAGGTTTACTTAAATTTTTTTAGTATGACCTAGACATTGATTCAATAAAAATTAAATTATGTTAACTGTGACAATATGGTACAGCCTAAATGTTGAATAGTTTGTAAGTTAAGTCGTGGAACAAAGTCCCACATTGGACAAAACAATGAAAGTTTGAGTCTTTATAAAAAGCAACAAGAGGCTAAGAGTAACTCTGATTAAAATAGAAGTGCCCAAGTGCCAATTAAAGACATCTAAGTATTTTTTATTTGATAAGCAATTAGGCTTGTGTAACCCATGATGCAAAAACACATGGGGACTTTTATTTTAATATCCAAAAAAGGAAGTCTAGATTTTTTTAGAGTTTTTGAGGGATTTGTTGTATCTTAGGTGATGGATGTCTACAAATGAATTCCAATAATAAAAAAGGAAGATTCTTCTAGTTCTTAATGATGGTTTGGATGAAGAAGAGAAGGAAATTTTTCTTGATATTGCATGTTGCTTGAAAGGAGACTCATTGGAAACTGTCAAATACATGCTAGATGCTTGTGGTTTCCATCCAGAATATAGTATTAATGTGTTGATTGAGAAATCTTTCCTAAAGATTGATGATATGAATCATGTGACAATGCATGACTTAATTCAGAACATGAGTAGAGAAATTGTCCGGCTACAATCACTGAAACTTGAACTTGACGAAAGCATAATTCACTTTTGGATCATAATACAATTAGTATCCCTGCCTTTAACTCAACTACCAATATTTATGCAAAATTCACTTAAAACATGTCGCAAAGCATCAGATATTTGTTTTAGAAAATTATTTCTAGATTTCTGAAAGTTTGATTATATCATTCTAGTTTGATGCTCTATCACCATATGTAGTTATTTTGTCGTGTCTGAGGTTAATTATCACACATATTACATGTGGTACCTAATAGATGTGGATATCATGTGTTAATTACACGTGATTATTTCATTTAAGTATGTGGTTAATGTGTTTTAGTTGTATGTGGTCATTCTATTTTTAAATGTGTGGTCACTGAAGTTTATAAGAGGGGGCAAGGAACTAAATTAGAATTATATGATATATTGGCACTAAATTATAATATAGTCAAACTTTTCACACCTAAAAATTTTTTCCGTGATTTTTCCTTAAAAACAAAATAGAAGACTTACAAGACATATATCATATAGAAATAAAGAACTACAAAGATAATTATTTAGTTGGCAAAAAGTGGGGAATTTTAGAACACAAATAAGTTATTAAAATTACATTCACTCATAAGTGGTGAAAGTGAGGAATAGATCAGAGATGTTTCCAAAAAACCATTGAGCTTGTCAGAAGCATCAGGTGAGAGAAAAAACAAAGGAAAGAAAAGTTTTCCACGTGAAAAGCAATGAAACTATTTTGAACGAGTATAAATATGAGATATATGTGAAGAAATCATCTTACTTAAAAGTTTAAGTTTTTAGGTGGAGGCTCAATAATTATTTTATATTTAACACACTCCTACACGCAAAAGTCTTTTGGGCTTGAACCATGGACAAAACACAAATCCACTTAAACCATATGCAGAAATATCAATTTAATTGAGAAAGTAGAGGTAGAAAGATTCGATTTCTTGACCGTTTGGTTAAAGAGGCTCTGATACCATGTCAATAAACTATCTCACTCAAAAATTTAAACTTTTAGGTGAAGACGTAGGAATAATTTTATATCTAACAATATAATCACAATGAAACTCCTAAAATTATATCTAGAAAGAAAACTCATGATACCCTTCATCAAGGCCTGGTTGAGTTGGGTAGTACACAATTCAGAAGCCTAATCTTCTTGTCATTGCAGCAGTTGTCTCACCAAAGTATGCAACAACATTGCTCCACCCTAGTTCTAGAACAAGATTCTTCCATGCACTGTTGCAACAAATTACATAAATTGATTAAATAAGAGTTACATACATTTTTCATCCTTAAATTATTTTTTAAATATCATTTTAGTATTTGATTTATTTTTTGTGTCACTTTAGTCCTTAAGTGATTATTTTGCTCATCAAATCAGTCTTTTAAATTATTATTTTTGGTGATACAAAGGACTGATTTGGTAGATAATGTGATCAGTCGAGGATTAAAGTGACACAAAAAATAAATCAATGACTAATGTGATATTTAAAAAATAATTCAAGTACGAAAAATGTATTTTACTCATTAAATAATATAAAACTTCCCAACAACAATATTCTATGTATTTCTACAAGAAATATTGGAATAGAAAGCTAGTTTTTTTATGTGAATCATATGACACCAAAAGTCGTTACTCATTAGGATTAGAGGTGTCAAAATGGGTTGGGCCCGTTGGGATGGCCCGCCCCGCCATGCAAAAGGGTTGGGTTGGGTTGGGTTGGGTTAAGGTTTTGCTGGCCTGTTTGGAAGCGGGTTTCTGAGCCCGCCCCGTTTGGGTTGCGGGTTGGTGGCGGGGTGGGGCGGGCTGGCCCACTAGTCAATTTTTTTTTTTATTATTATTTTTAAAAAAAATTCTAATCCTTATTATAAAAATTATGTTGTCATGTTGGTATTGGTCTTCTTGGACTTTTTTTTAATGATTGTTTATTACTTTGTTAGACTATTTAATTAATTTTGGTCCGCTTAGATAATTTGAATTACGTGATGGAGAATTATTTATCATTGATTTGGTGTTTGACATTGATTTAAATTGTTATTAGTCACTAATTTGCTATTTTTTTTTTTTGGCGGACTGGCCCGCCTAACCCACAACCCACAACCCATAGTGGGTTGGGTTGGGTTGAGATTTTCTCAACCCGCCCAAATGGCAGGCCAGCCCGCCCCGCCCTGTTTGGGTGGCGGGTTGAGGCGGGGCAGAGCGGGCCGGGGCGGGCTGGCCCATTTGACAGTACTAATTAGGATGCTTGAGTAAACGTATCAAATGGTTAATTGGACCATAGAACCCCAATGTAGATTGAGTTCAATATTGGCAATGAACATGCTTTACTCAAGTTCATGTTCCTACCTTGATCGGTAAGTTAAATCTTTTGAATAAATTATCATAGCATATTTCAAGGCCATGATTTAATAGTCCTCCCTATGATCTAGTGACTTGATAAAGTTCAAATTTTGAATGAGCTATTGACCTTTCTGGCAGGTTAAAGTTGTGCAAGAAAGGAGATCCATCAAGTCAGTGCATTAGAACACTTCTTCCATGCAATTCTACCTTTTAAGTATTTAACGTCAGCAGATAAATAGTAAACTATGGACATAAAACATGACACCAACTACATAAAAAAATTTCAACTTCCTTTTTTTTTTTTTTTTTAAGTCATTTGTTTTTAATGCAGTCTTAAAATATGTAGCTTATCTTCTTTTTTGTCCCTAGCATTCAGTGTCCTGTCTAGAGTTACCTCTTCAAACTATTCAATTTTATGATTAAGCCTTTCACACTAAAACACAAAATTTTGATTTATGGGAGGATTTATATTACTTACCTAGGACCCAAGTTGGTGGTCTATAAAGCTGTGTGGATGCTGCCACATGTACTAATAGTGTTTGGTATGGGAAATATTTTGAGCTTATGGGAAAGTGAGGTCTAGAATATATCTCAGGAATAGATTTGGCTCTATTCCCACCTAGAGAGGTGGGAATGTTGGGCCACTAAGGGTGGTGGTTGCAGGTCACTACCGACCACCGGTAGGCCGGTGGCAGATAGTGGTGCCACATTCCTAGGAATCGTAAGTGCCTACCAAATGCTAAAATGCAACACTCCCAGGAATGTGGATTCCCAGGCCAGGCCTAAATATAAAAGTTTAAAACTTGAACCAAACACTAGCTTAAATCAGAATTAGGCTAATAAATTTGGAATCCGCCATATGCTATGCATTTAGTATTTGGGCATGCAGGTAATATGCTAGACGAGTTTAGAATAGGAAAACTTTAGACATAGGTAAAATGTATCTATAATTGTTTATATTACATTGTTCTAATTATCAATTAACATTCCTTATTTATTATCTAGATGGGATGGCGTTCTTCTCATACATGGTAGAAGACAAGAGTGTAGGTGGTGTCTCCTATGTGGAATTTCTTATCCACGTTCACAGGCCAATCCAGAATAAAATGACTTCATGATCGTCATGTAATGTTTCGTGGGCTAAGTGAGATACTGGCTTATGCCATTGTCGAAGGGTGGTGTCTCCTTTCCATACACCTCTATAAATGTACCAAACTTAAAATACTGCCAAGTGAGCTCTCTAGCCTCAGTGCCTTGGTGAAATTGCATATTCAAAGATGTTATGAGCTTGAGTCACTTCCGGAACAAGTTTTGCAAGGGTTGCACTCTCTCCAAAGATTAAAGGTTGGTTGGTGTAATAAGCTTAAATGCTTGTCTGATGGTTTTCAGTACCTCACCTCCTTGAAAGATTTGAGGATTGTAAGTTGTCCAGAAGTGAGAATTTTACCTGCAGCTTTGCAATTCACCTCTTCCCTGCAATCTTTATCTTTATATGGACTTCCAAGTCTTGCAGTGTTGCCTGACTGGCTGGGAAGCCTTACATCTTTGCAGTCTTTGGAAATTTCTGATTGCCTCAAGTTGAAGTCCATTCCAGGAGCTTTCAATGCCTTTCTAACTTGAAGAGTTTGAACATTAGTGCTTGCCCTGAGCTACTGAGACGTTGTGAAAAGGAAACAGGAGAGGATTGGCAGAAGCTAGCTCATGTTCCACATGTAAATCTCAAAAGAGGAATCAACATAAACCCCGTGATATCCGCTCACGGTTTTTCCCCCAATCTCCGAGGTATATCCAAAATCCTGTTTGACGAGAAAATATGTGCCAGTATTTTCATTTGAATCACTTGAATTTGAAATCATCAAATATATTGTAGTACTGTAAACAAGAGTTCAATGTAGCTGAAAATGGGATCCAGCTAACATAGGCAGAGAACATAAATTGTTCACATTATTGTAACTAAAGCATTATTCAGTGGTTGAATTCGTAAAAAGAATAATCCTTTACTATGATGCTATACGTTCTCATTCACCATATATATAGTTATTGTTTCTTTGATTTGTGTTTGAAAATAGCTGGGTTGATGATTAATTTATGCTAGAAAAGTGATCTTACTGCTTACTAAAGCAAAATTAAAGTGAATGGATAGATAATACGTGACTACTTGGCCTAATGAGTTTATTTTCCATGACTTACAAATCTTGGATTTATCTAGTAATGTGGATTGATTTGAGTTCCTATGAGCATATTCTGAATCTATTTCCTTCTTTTTTTTTTAATTTGGAGTCAAAAAATTTTTGTTTTTTACTAAGTTTGTTAATCTCGTCAGTTGAATATCTGTTCCTCTCAAAGACTATATTGGAGCATGAAAATGCTTGGCATACTTCAGAGTCCGATGAATTCCAATATTTATGCTAAGTTCACTTATTTTGCATGAGGCCTCCAGCATATCCAAATTGACCAGTCAAGGTTGTCAAGTTTGTGAATTTACCTAAACTCATTGAAGCCCTGTAAACTTGTCCGAGATAAAATTAGTAGCAAAAACACCACCTATTGCATTAGGCCTCTAGCATATCCAAATCGAGCAATGTTGCATGAGTGATTGGTGAATCTCGTCTCTTTGATCTTTTCCAACTTTTTATTGTCGAAGTCCAAAATTTTGCATTACTAAACTTAAAATGTACTTGCTGCAAATATGCAATGCAGATGATGAGGCTAAAGAGTTTGGTCACTTTAGATATGTGTGAAAGAGAGTCATGTTTTGTATCCAAGTGTAACTTATTACCATCGATCTCTCTGTCAAGTGTTTAAAATCCATTTTATATTGTTGAATTTTTTTTTATTAAACATTATTGATTTGTATTCCTGGTTTGTTTTTGGCTGAAAAAGAATTATTCTTAGTGTATGCAAGTTTTATAATTAGTTTTTTGGCATTGTAATTTAAACTTAATTGAATTCACCTACGTCCTTCTTCTTTTTTTCACGTGGCTCTAATTTTGCAAACTCACTAATATGAGACAATGTGATGGTTAATTAATATGCAAAAATGCTTCTTCTTTTAAAGATTTCTATACTCTTTGATAGTGATCCTATTGTAGAAGATTTTTTGACATTTTTCACATCTTTAGTATCCAAAAGACAAAAAAACCCAAATTTTATTATTACATAGGTTTGAACCCTATAGCTTATTATAAATAATCCAAGCCCTTGATAACACATGTAATGACTTAAAATTTTTGGGCAATATATTAAAATATTCCTTTTAAATTGCCTCTATATATTCGGTATGTATTTGGTAGGGGTAAGAGTGTGAATTTTATTAAGGTAAATGTTTACACATACAAAAAAAAAAAAGTCATTTGATATCAAATTTTTTTTAAGAATAACATAAGGTGTTTCTAGGTTTTAAGTTGATTTTAGAGATTTTTTTTTTATGTTAAATGACTTTTTTTATGTACAAAAATTTATCCTAATAAGATTGTAGTGTTATTACTCCTACCAAAATACACCTTAAATCTAAATCATCCCTTCCAAACCCGTAACACAAGTGATACGTGACTTACACGTGCCACTTAAGTCACCCAAATTGGGATCAGATCCATCAGCAACATCCATTATGGTTTTTCTCTTGCCATGTCAGCAACATAGAGTGAAGAAATCAAACGCACCGTTTCAAGCTTGTGTATGCACAGCCGCTGCCCAATTTGCCCAAAACACCAGCAAAAGGAAGTTCTTTTGCATGTTCTTCCACTGCCCAATTTCGTTGGTTTGAAACCAGAGCACCCAGCGGCCACCATTGCTGATCTTGAGAGGTGTCATCTCAAGTGGGTTGCTTCTAAGAACCCTTACCTTAATTGGGTCTTCTCTGAAATCCAACTTCTTAGCATGCAGCTCTGGTTCACTGCAGCTTCGGTAAACCAAATTTCCCAAGTTCATGTTTTTCTTTTATCTAAATTAAGGGTGTGTTTGTTTTTCGGAAAATCACTGGATAACTAACTTTCTATTTCCTTATGTATGTTTGTGACTCTGTGCTATGTGAGAATATTAGTAAGTGATAACTTGCAGTGTTTGATGCCCTCACCCTTTGAGTTCCTTTGTTGACAGTAGTCAGTAGTATAATGAATATATGGGTTTCAGTATTTGATTGAGTGTGGAATTTTGTGTGCATGGTGGGTTTCACTATAATGAAAATATGGTTTTTAATCAATTGGTTCATTGTGTTGATCTGTTGATCTTTTGTAAACTGAAGATCCTATAAAATATTTTAAAAGTTTTGTAAACCTCTTGCAATCATAGAGTTATCATTTGGAACAGGTCCTTTTGCCCAACCATGCCTATGGATTGACAGACTGAATGGAGAGCTCCTTGTGTTGCACTATGACTTGCTTTCTATTAGATAAGATAAATTTATTCACAGATTAGATTTGAACTCTCAGCTAAGTAATTGGAAGATCATAGGGGCCTATTTTTTTTTTTTTTTTTTTTTTTTGGCAATAGGAGCCTGTCTAGTTGCTGCAAATTGTATTACTAGTTTGGAGAATTTTTTAAATTCCTTTTCTATTTTGGAAAAGTTTCCTGAACTGAATTGGCCAAAGTGCTTATACTAACCTTTAATATTATGGCATCCCCTTTCAGAACACTTGCATACATATATTCCCCAACATGCACTATGCCTTCATCAAATTTGATAATTTGATCTTTAGTAATAAGATGCTAACTAGAGAAAAAGGTAGGGATGGAAGAGAGATGCCTGGGTAGGCTGGTGCATTTTGTATCACTTGGGGAAAATAAAAATTGATACCCATTATTAAAGGATCTTTGGAAATTATCATTTTTGAATTTTCTCCAGTCCCATCTCCCATGTCAACCAGGTTTGACATTCCCTCAAATCCTGTATATATTTAAAGTATCCTGTTCATCTCTATAATGCAAGTATTGTTTAATGCTGGATATCTCTCTGCATACTGATACATGGGTATTCCATGAACTTTCTTAAATAGGTCAGTGTCATTGTCAAAAAATTGCATCCTTAAAATTCAGCCTAGAAAGAAATTAATGACATGAAAACTATTTAGGTGAACTCTTCTTAAGAGAGAACATAAAAGCCTCTTCATTTCACAATGACTTGCTTGTTATACTTTTAACATCTATTACTACTAGTAGTAGCCAAATTATGAAGCTAGCCATAATGTAAAGCTTTTCAAAACATAGGTACTCTTCTGAACTTTATACATAAAGTTATGTTTACTTATATATTCTATCTATAAGCTCAGGGCACTCTTTTTAAGTTTTCTTCTTATTATTATTATTGTTTATTATTAGGTTGGATCATAAGCTCAAATAAAGAAGTTGAGCTAGCAGTTTTTGTCAGAGCGTGAATTGAGGTATGGTGCAGAGAGAAAAATGAGTTTGTATCTGTGTGCTGGTGAGGTTCAGAGTGCTGTGGGTGAGAGAATGAGGTGTGATAGTGTGTGTGGTACAAATTACAAAGAGAGGAAGAAGAGAGGGAGAAGATGGCGAAAGGGAAAGTGAAAGAGTCAAGTGTGGGTGTCATTTGTGAGTGGTGCACATGTACTGATGCTGAAAAGAAACACAGTGCACAGGGGAAGAGAGAGAGAGAGAGAGGCAGAGAACGTGAAGATAAATAGTAAACTAAGGACATAAAACATGACACCAACCAAATAAAAAAAATTCAACTTTTTTTTTTAAGTCATCTGTTTTTATTGCAGTCTTAAAATATGTAGCTCACCTTTTTTTTTTTCCCTAGCATTCAGTGTCCTGTCTAGAGTTACCTCTTCATGCTATTCAATTTTGTGATCAATTAAGCCTTTCACACTAAAACAAAAAATTTTGATTTATGGGAGGATTTATATTACTTACCGAAGACCCAAGTTGGTGGTCTATAAAGTCGTGGAGGCTGCCACATGTACTAATAATGTTTGGTACGGCAAATATTTTGACCTTCTTGGGAAAGTGAGGTCTAGAATATATCTCAAGAATGTATTTTAAACTCTGTTCCTACCAAAATATTCCAACCTAGAGAAGTGAAAATATTAGATTCCCAAGGATGAAGAATGTTGGGTCATCGTGGGTGGTAGTTGCCGGTCACTACTGACCACTGGTCGGCTAGTGACTGGTGGCGGAAGGTGGTGCCACATTAATTCTCAAGAATGTTAAGTACATATCAAATACAGGAATGCAACACTCCCAAGAATGTGAATTCTCAGGTCTAGGTTTAAAAATTCAAAACTTGAACCAAACACTACCTTCAATCAGAATTAGGTTAATAAATTTGGCATCTGCCACATGCTATGCATTGTTAAGTGTTCGGGCATGCCGGTAGTATGCTAGAAACTTTGGACATCGGTAAAAAGTATCTATAATTGTTTATAATACATTGTTCTAATTATCAATTAACATTCCTTATTTATTATCAAGTAGGGATGGCGTTCTTCTCATACATGGTGGAAGACAAGAGTGTAGGTGGTGTCTCCTATGTGAAATTTCTTATCCACGTTCACAGGCAAATCCAGAATAAAATGATTTCATGATCATCATATAATGCCTCTTGGGCTAAGTGAGGTACTGGCTTATGCCATTGTCGAAGGGAAACATAAGAAAACAAATTTTGTTATCCAAGTTTTTTGATGTACATGTATAAGGGATTGATTGTTGTAATAGAACTTCTTTTTCCTATTTATTCTCTGGATTTTGTTCATTTTGAATTTCGTTTATTAGCTATACTAATTAAATCAAAATCTATTGGCAATTATAAGTGTTTTCATGACAACTATTCCTACAGTCTGAGTTTTAATAAATTTTGCATGTGCTGACAGAAAGAAGTTGATCTAGAAGAATTAAGAGAGAATTACTAAAATGTCAAACTATTGGTATCACAAATTGATCATTGGAGGTGCAATAAAGTGGTAATCGTAAGTAAAAAATTACACAATGACCAATGGCCATCTTTGTGATACCGGTGGTCAATTTTTTTGGGAATTATCAGTTTTTGTTTTTATTTTTTTTAAAAAAAATGTTAAATTTCTGTTTTAGTAATTCTCTCAAGAATTAAATCATAATCCAAAACAGACTGATTATGTATAGCATAATTTTAATCATCTACTCAGATTTATGGTAAAGGTGTAAATCAAAATGATTTGAGCAGAGCGACTAGTATGAAGATTAGAAATAGTAAATGAAAGAGAAAATTATAAGAAAAAAGGTATACTATAAGCACTTATAATTTAGGTTAATTTTTTATTTAGTCTTTATAATTTTTTTCTTTCAAATTGTGTCATCATAGTTTTATTTTTTTTGGTAATCCAAGAAAAATGGCATGATCCTAACTTTTTTATGAAGCCAGACTTACCAAAGCTAAGGTGAGTCATTCCTACTCCAGGGGTCTCGTTGTTGAAGTTCTCACAATTGTAACTTTATGTGATAGAACGTTTTGAGAGTCTCATTTTGTCAATGAAAAGTCTTGAATACAAAATCATCTTAGGAGAACCTTATGATTAACTGATTTACAGCCTAGTTGGCCGTGTCATCATAATTTTAATTTAATGTAATTAACTTCCCACCATCGAATATTATTATGACTCAAGAATCATTTTCACATGAAAAATAAAAAATAAAATACATAGGGATCATTTTGACTTATTACAATATGAATCTAAACCAAGCACCTAATGTTTACTCCAAACTTAGAGTAGTTTCATAATCCTAAAGACACAATGAAATGAAGAACTACATAACCACACTTTCAAAAATTAATGCATCAGATGAAAAAAAAAATGAAAATATCTCCTGCATCTCACATTCTCCCCCCTCCAAGTCTCGGGCTCCAACCCATAGTGGCGCTCTACATTATATGTACCCACCTAAATAAAGAGAGTTGATTTTGTAGAATCTACATATCATACTAGCAGTTGACATTTTCAATTAAGAGACATTTTAAAATGTTATTCAAAGAACCAAACCACAAATTCTTTGAGATTGAAATCACACAGCCTGTGATACTGAAAATGTTATTAAGACTTGTAATTTCTGTATTTAAACTCACAGTGTATCAAAGAAGTCAATTTTGAGTGTCTTAAAATATTAGAAATTAGAGAGTTAACCAAACTTTTTTTTTTTTAAAAAAAAAAAAAAAAAACCACCTCCACTTAAATCACTTGTGTGTCCAGGCCTCCCTACTTAGTACTCACAATCTCTTTGCTTTTTCGTCTTTGGCTTAGCAAGTTAACGTATGGCTGAGGCTATCCTTGAAGTTCTCCTGGAGAATTTAAGCTCATTCAGAAGAAGAAGCTGGGATTATTTCTGGGTATCAATCGAGAACTAACGAGGCTTTCAAGTACACTCTCTACAATCCGGGCTGTGCTTGAAGATGTTGAGGAGAAGCAATTCTCAGACAGGGCCATACAGAATTGGGTTTAGAAGCTAAAAGATGTTGTTCATGTGCTGGATGACATCCTCGACAAGTGTGCAATAAGTGCGTCTCAAAACAAGGTACCAAGTTCTTGTTTTTCCTCTTTTCATCCTAAGCATGTTGTGTTACGCCATAAAATTGCTCAGCAAATGAAAAAGATAAGGGAGATTTTAGATGAAATTGCTGAAGAAAGGAGAAAGTTTCATCTTTGTGAGAGGGTTAATGAAGCTAATGAAGTCATGGAGTGGCGCCAAACCACCTCTATCATTACTCAACCTAAAGTGTATGGAAGGTAAATGGATAAGCTAAAAATTGTAGACTTTTTGGTTGAGCAAGCTTGCAATATTGGCGATATTTTATTAGTCTATCCCATTGTTGGCATAGGAGGACTAGGAAAAACTACACTTGCCCAAATTGTCTTCAATGATGAGAAGCGTGATGGATGTTAAAGAAGCCAATTTGGTGGATAAGGACCTGAATGAATTGTTGTTGTCGTGGGGCAGAAACGATGAATCAGAATTGCAACAAAATGTTGAGCAGATATTTGAGGCCCTTAAACCAAATCTCAAACTTAAAGTTTTGGGTGTGGGAGGATATAAAGGCGTCTGTTTCCCTCAATGGATGGCTAATCCAACTTTAGATGATTTATGTTCTATGTATATTGTAGATTGCAAAAACTGTTTCCAGCTTCCTCCACTTCAGAAACTACCATCTCTAAAGGGCCTCACAGTGCATAATATGAATCTTGTGCGGTACATCAATGATGAGACATCTGATGGTGGAGTTCTCAGAGGTATGAGGTCTTTGGAGTATTTGAGGCTCAGTAATTTACCAAACTTGGAAGGGATATCAAAAGAGGAAGGAGAACAAATGTTCCCCCGTCTCTGCACGTTAGCTATAACCGCATGCCCCAAATTGGCCTTTCCTTGCCTTCCATCTATCAGGGAATTAATACTGATATCAAGAGGCAGTGAGGTGTTATTGGGCTCAATTCATAATCTTCATGGCCTTCAATCACTCTGGCTTGCTTGTGACCCAGAGCTGACTTCCTTTTCATATGCAAGGCTAGGAGACTTTCCTTCTCTTAAGGAACTACACATCTATGCATGTACCAAACTTAAAATACTTCCAAGTGAGCTCTCTAGCCTCAGTGCCTTGGTGGAATTGCATATTCAAAGATGTTATGAGCTCGAGTCACTTCCGGAAAAAGTTTTGCAAGGGTTGCACTCTCTCCAAAGATTAAAGGTTGGTTNGTTGCACTCTCTCCAAAGATTAAAGGTTGGTTGGTGTAATAAGCTTAAATGCTTGTCTGATGGTTTTCAGTACCTTCCCTCCTTGAAAGATTTGAGGATTGTAAGTTGTCCAGAAGTGAGAATTTTACCTGCAGCTTTGCAATTCACCTCTTCCCTGCAATCTTTATCTTTATATGGACTTCCAAATCTTGCTGTGTTGCCTGACTGGCTGGGAAGCCTTACATCTTTGCAGTCTTTGGAAATTTCTGATTGCCTCAAGTTGAAGCCCATTCCAGTGAGCTTTCAATGCCTTTCTAACTGGAAGAGCTTGAACATTAGTGCTTGCCCTGAGCTACTGAGACGTTGTGAGAAGGAAACAGGAGAGGATTGGCAGAAGATAGCTCATGTTCCACATGTAAATCTCAAAAGAGGAATCAACATAAATCCCATGATATTCCCTAACGGTTTTTGCACCAATCTCCGAGGTATATCCCGAATCCTATTTGACGAGAAAATATGTGCAGGTATTTTCATTTGAATTACTTGAATCTGAAATCATCAAATATATTGTAGTACTGTAAACAAGAGTTCAATGTAGCTGAAAGTGGGATCCAGCTAAAATAGGCATAGAACATAAATAGTTCTCATTATTGTAACTAAAGCATTATTCAGTGGTTGAATTCCTAAAAAGAATAATCCTTTACTATGATGCTATACGTTCACATTCTTTACTATGATGCTATACGTTCACATTCATCTTATATATAGTTATTGTTTCTTTGATTTGTGTTTGAAAATAGCTGGGTTGATGATTAATTTATGCTAGAAAAGTGATCTTACTGCTTACTAAAGCAAAATTAAAGTGAACGGACAGATAATACGTGACTACTTGGCCTAATGAGTTTATTTTCCGTGACTTGGGTTTATTTAGTAATGTGGATTGATTTGACTTCCTATGAGCATATTCTGAATCTATCTCCTTTTTTAATTTGGAGCCAAGAATTTTCTGTTCTTTACTAAGTTTGTTAATTTTGTCAGTTGAAGATCTGTTCCTCTCAAAGACTATATTGGAGCAAGAACATGCTTTGCGTACTTCAGATGTCCTCGAGTTCTATTATTTCTGCTAAGTTCACTTATTTTGCATGAGGCCTCTAGCATATCCAAATTGAGCAGTCAAGGTTGTCAAGCTCATGAGTTTACCTAAACTGATTGAAGCCCTATAAACTTGTTTGAGATAAAAATTAGTAGCAAAAACACCACCTATTGCATAAGGCCTCCAGCATATCCAAATCAAGCAGTGTTGTGTGACTGATTGGTGAATCTCTTGTCTCTTTGATCTTTTCCAACTTTTTATGTGCCAAGTCCAAAATTTTGCAATACTAAACTTAAAATGTACTTGCTGCAGATATGCAATGCAAATGATGAGGCTGAAGAGTTTGGTCACTTTAGATATGTGTGAAAGAGAGTCATGTTTGTATTCATGTGTAACTTATTACCATCGATCTCCCTGTCAAGTGTTTAAAATTCACTTTATATTGTTGAATTTTTTTTTTAATTAAACATTATTGATTTTTATTCTTGGTTTGTTTTTGGCTTAAAAAGAATTATTCCTAATGAATGCAAGTTCTATAATTAGTTTTTTGGCATTGTAATTTAAACTTAATTGGATTCACTTGAAGTTTTTTTTTTTTTT
>QAOA01001802.1:0-24384 GCA_003255065.1 Cercis canadensis
AATAAGACCATCTTCCACATAAAATATGGTGAACCGGTCTTCATATCAATTGAAGCTTTGTCTGTTATCTTTCCAATGGTACCAGTTTCAGGTCCATATGATATTTACAACTCAAGTTATGACCCAAATACTGCATGTAGGTCAGGATCCTGCGACAGCATGTCTTCTCTGGCTTCCAGGCTGCATATGACCTTCTGAATATCTGAATTAGCTTTGAAGCCCTGAAAGAAAGTTGTAGACAATTCTCTCAGCTTTCCAACAAGGTATGACTCGGAATTTTTAGACATCCAGAACGCAAGATATACCTTAAACACAGAGACAGCATATAATGCCCAGTATTGCTGGAAATTGCAATTAAGCATAAATGGATCCTAAGTCATGAAATGAGGTCTAAGTCTATGCAATTCAGCCCAAAAGAGGTTTAAAAGACTAAGTATGAGGAATAACTATTGTATAAAAAGTGTGTTCATCATGTACCCACAAGAGAAGACTGAAAGGCAATGAGAAAGTGAGCATGAGCAGAAACGTGTCAGCAATGATCCAGCCTAACTTACCATCAAAGTGCACTGATCCTGGAACTTTCACCATTCCCTGCACTATTGGAGACAAGCAGTTTACAAATGCCATGCTAGATCTGGGTGCTTCCATCAACGTGATGCCCAAGTCCATCTATTCATTACTGCAAATTGGAGAACTAAAGCCCACTGGAGTAGTCATTCAGCTTGCTAATAGAAGCACAGCCTATCCTGCAGGCCTTCTTGAGGATGTTTTGGTTAGGGTAAATGATTTAATATTTCCAGCAGATTTTTATGTGTTAAATATGGATGATGAGTCTACATCTAGACATGCCCCTTTGATCTTAGGTAGACCCATCCTTAAAACTGCTAAGACCATAATTGATGTGCATACTGGTACCCTGTCCATGGAATTTGGTGACACTGTAATTCATTTTAATTTAAGTGATGCCATGAAACACCCTCTAGAAGAGCATTCAGTGTTCCAAATAGATGTCATAGACCTGCTAGTTGATGATGTGCATGCTGAATTGGTAGCTGAATTTCCTGATATAGTAGGCTTGCTAGATACTTTAGAGTGCCCTGCATGTACTAATTGTGATGGGAGTTGTGATGCCTGTTCTGAAATTTCTGCATATATGGGATATGATGAGACTGTTTTGGAGCATAGTGAAGAGCTTGCAGGTGTTTCTGAGCTTCACACAGCAGACTTGGTTTCTCCAACCAAGTTAGTTCCCTCTGTGCAGCAACCACCTATTCTTGAGCTGAAACCGTTACCTGACCATCTTAAGTATGCTTTCCTAGAAGCAGAAGAAAAGCTGCCTGTCATCATAGCCAACAATCTGCAACCTGAATAAGAAGAGAGGTTGTTGCGGATTCTGAAGCAGCGGAAGACAGCCATTGGATGGACACTTGCAGACATTCCTGGCATTAGCTCCTCCACCTGCATGCATAGGATTTTATTAGAGAAAGAAGCTAAACCAGTGAGGCAGCCTCAACGGCGACTTAACCCGTTGATTCTGGATGTGGTTAAGAAAGAAGTGAGCAAGCTGTTGTCAGCCGGCATTATCTACCCCATCTCAAATAGCAAATGGGTGAGTCCAGTTCAAGTGGTTCCAAAGAAGAGTGGCATAACTGTGGTAGCCAATGAGAAGAACGAGTTGATCCCCACCAGAGTGTAGATCAGCTGGCGCGTCTGCATCGATTATAGAAGACTCAACCAGGCGACAAGGAAGGATCACTTCCCTCTACCCTTTATTGATCAGATGTTAGAGAGACTGGCAGGGAAGTCCCATTACTGCTTCCTGGATGGCTTCTCAGGCTACTTCCAAATTCACATAGCCCTAGAGGATCAGGAGAAGACGACTTTCACCTGTCCATTCGGCACATTTGCATATAGGAGGATGCCCTTCGGCCTGTGTAATGTCCCTGGTACATTCTAGCGGTGTATGGTGAGCATATTTTCTGATTTTTTAGAACACTGCATGGAGGTATTCATGGATGACTTTACTGTATATGGCTCCTCTTTTGATGCATGTTTAGATAGCCTTGCTAGGGTACTTGATAGATGCATTGAGACTAACCTTGTTCTTAATTTTGAGAAATGTCACTTCATGGTCGAACAAGGCATAGTTTTAGGGCATGTAATTTCTAGCAAAGGCATTGAAGTAGATAAGGCTAAGATAGATGTTATTGCCTCCTTACCCTACCCCACTTGTGTGCGGGAAGTGCGCTCCTTTCTTGGTCATGTAGGGTTTTACAGGCGATTCATCCAGGACTTCAGCAAGATCGCCTTGCCATTGTCTAAGCTTCTCTAGAAAGAAGTGGATTTCGACTTTGATAAGCAGTGCAGAGTAGCCTTTGATCAGCTGAAGCGGAGTCTTACCTCCCCTCCCATCATGCAGCCACCTAATTGGGAGTTTCCCTTTGAGTTTATGTGCGATGCATCAAACTTTGCAGTAGGCGCTGTCCTTGCACAGCGAGTGGACAAGCTGTCCCACGTGATTTATTATGCCTCTCGCACTTTGGATGCTGCCCAAGCAAATTACACCACTACTGAGAAAGAGCTCCTTGCAATTGTGTTTGCTTTAGATAAATTCCGTTCATATTTGCTTAATTCTAAAGTCATTGCTTTCTCTGATCATGCAGCTTTAAAGTACTTGCTCAAGAAGCCGGATGCGAAGCCTAGGCTCATTAGGTGGATGCTGCTCTTGCAAGAATTCGACCTTGAGATCAGAGACAAGAGTGGAGCCGAGAACTTGGTAGCAGATCACCTAAGTCGGATACCACTGACTTTGGAAAACCTTCCCATTAGAGAAACCTTCCCAGATGAGCAGCTTTATCAGCTGCAAGGTAAAGATCCTTGGTATGCTGACTTGGTAAACTACTTAGTTGCTTCTGAGTTACCTACTTATTTTAAGAAGCATCAAGTAGATAAGCTTAAAAGTGAATCCAAACATTATGTGTGGGATGACCCCTACTTGTGGAGACTCTGTAGTGACCAAGTAATTAGGAGGTGTGTGCCTGGACATGAGTCTGAGTCTGTGTTACAGTTCTGTCATACAGTTCTGGTCATTGAACACGGGCTCTGACACGGCCGTGTTCATCTTCTGGTCCTGGCCGTGTCTGTTAGACATGGCCCGTGCTCTTTTCTGGTCTAGGCGTGTCCTTTCTTTGTAGCCTCTGCCTGTTCAACACGGCCTATCACACGGCCGTGTTCTTCTCTTGCCTTGACCGTGTTTGCCCTTAGACTAAGCCTTTGTTCTCTTGGACATTCTGCTTGATCAACACAGCCTTGGACACGGCCGTGTTTGTTCCTGTCTGAGGCCGTGTTTGTCCATAAGCTTGAGCAGTAGCCTCTGGATGTTAGACACGGGGTACACACGGCCGTGTTACTGCCCGTGTCTACCTAAAAACTTGGTGTATGGCTGCTTTCCTTGCCATTTTCTCCATGGATTGCTTCCAGATTCTTCTCATTTCCTGATTACCCATCTTGGTACCTGTCAGAGCCAATTTATGGATTAAACACCATGTTTAGAGAGGATTTGCTCACAATGCAGGTAAAAATTCAGTATTAAAGCATGGATTTTATAGTCCTAAAAGACAAGTATCATATATTAATTAATTCAACTAACTATGAGCCTGCGATATTCTTTTATTTTACATATTTCTATATTTTAAATTTAATTTTAATATATTGCAGTATTTAAATCAATAAATTGAAGATATCCTATTGGTTGAGATTTTAATTTATTTATTAATGTTATATTTTGACAAGATTTTGTCAAGCTAATAATATAAATGCATACAATTTGTATGTTATACAAACACAGCATAACTGATTTATGTTTGGACCCTATGCAATAGCTAGCATTCAATCTTTATGGTAGGGGAGTTTCTTAGTACTTATGGGGTTCTTAGCCTTTGAGAATTTTGGAATGTTTTTTTTTTTCTCACCTGTATATTTGCAATTGAGAGAATTTGAAGTGGAGAAGGGATGAGGAGACCTGCCTTATGACTGAGAATACAATTCACTGACCTAGACTCTTCTTCGAGGATTTTTAAAAGTTTGCTTCTTAATTATTATGGTGTTAATATTGATACTATTATTAACAATTTAAATAATTGCATTTTCATATAATGTGTATATATATATATATATATATATATATATATATATCCTAAAAAGAAACGTAAATATCGCATCTTTTGTAAAAACATGATTAAATGTAAAAGGGTTAATTCATTTTTTACAACTTATTCACATTATATTGAGAACATTGATGAAAACTGTAATCAACATGCAGAGTATGGATCCGAGGGAATTATTTCTATAAGAGGATATGTCTACAATTATGGGATTTTGATGTTGGAAATGTTCACAAGAAAGAAGCCGACAGATGACATGTTTACAGCAGGATTGAACCTGAAAAGCTGGGTCATAGATTTGATGCCACATGCTACACAAATTGTAGACTCCAATTTACTTCAACAAGATGGGCAGCAGTTTGATGACATAATAACATATACATCAACCATTTTGGAATTGGCTTTCAATTGTTGTGCAGATTTGACAGAAGCACGAATTAGTATAACGCATATGGTTGCATCATTGAACAAAATCAAGATAGTGTTTCTGCAAATGGCAAGGCCAAGGGCAACATTAAGAAAATAGTTTGTAATCTTTGTTCTCCCCTATATGCTCCTTGTTTATTTTGCATCCTAGACAATGCTCATTCAGTTGCTGAAGGTTTGGATCCTATAGCTCCATTCATTAGAGCATAAACTTCCTTTGAACCACTGTTGTTGATACTTGATAGGATAATATCATCTGGATTAGGTTGTTCTACTATGAGGGCAGCAATTATAAATAGCTAGATCTTCAAATAGAAAGCTTGTTAATCTAATATAGAGGAGATTGGAGCACAAAATTTCTCTCATCATTCCGGTTAGCAGCACAAAGCAAATGCTAGATACCTAAGCTATGAGTAAAAAGAAAATGCAGGAAATGCAAAGATCCTGCATATAGATTTACCTACTCTTTTCTGTCATAGGAAATGCACCACTTACTAAAAATTTGAAAACAAACCCAAAATTCTAAAAGATGTTAGCCCCACAAGTTTCTGAATCTGTTTTGATGATAACAATAATGTCTTAATTTCTTATATGTGTTGTTTGTCTTGTTGTTATTAATCTTTGCTATGTTTTCTAAGTTGTATCCAGCTCAATCTTCAAATGAGTCTTGAAGAACTTGTTCTTCAAAACCAGTTCTGGATCATGTGATAGGTCTATGAGATTGCTGATGTGGACAAGGTTGCTCGCGGGCTTCAGGCCAAAGTTTCCCTTTTGCATATCTGACTAGGAGTTGTACTCTTAGAAAATAGGAAATATCTTTCTATGTGCTTTTGGAAAATCTCAAGTACCAAGAAAGTTGTTTCTTCTCTCTTACACAAAGAGAAACTTTTTGGACAAAAGGACAAAAGCATTGTGACTGATGGACAAGGGGTCAGCCGGTTGATGGTTCCTCTTTTACCTCACCATTTGGCCTTTCACGTGCAAGGGAAGCCAATAAAGCAAGAAGGCATCAAGCATTCATATCATTCATGAAGAATAGAAGAGAACTAACACACGAGAAAAAGAGAGAAGGAAGCCATTGTTAAAGAACTAAGTTCTGCATCTTCTTCTTCCTACTCTCGGATAGCTTCATGTATCAAGATCTTCATTGTAGTATATCTACTCTTTGAGAGAGTTCTTCTTTGGGGCTGAACCAAAACACTTGAGTTTTATATCTTGGATTTCTGAGAGAAATCCATGGGTGTGATCACTAGAGTTAGAGAGAGTGAGTTCATGGTGAGCTTGGAAAACAAAAACCATGAGAGCTAAGCTTGGAGAAGCTTGTAAGATAAACTTGGTGTAAAGCTTGGAGAAGCTTGAGAAATAACCTTGAAGTATAGTGGAACCCCATTAACATGGGAGAAGTGGATGTAGGTATGTTAGGCCGAACCACTATAAAATCTCTATCTAACTCTTTCTCTCTTTATCTTTGCTTCTCTGGTTAATCCTCTGTTTCTAATGGTGTGTGGTTTGTAAAGTCTTTGTTTGAATATTCAAGTCTGGGATTTGTAGAAAAACTTCACAAATTCATTATTAATAGGATTTTCCTAGTTTCCCCGATTTTGGACCAACTTAGTTTAGTTCATTCTGATAAGGACTGCACATGTTCAAATACTGACCAAGCATTGATTGAAAATGAAGAATTTTCAGCATTCTAATTTGATGGGGAACATACCTTCCAGCAAGTTTAGCATGACCCAATTTTGCTATGTTGGAGTCCCAACAACATAAGTTTAGAGTGAGAATGCAGAAACTAAGCAAGTAAAAATCCAAAACTGTAAATAAAATCAACATCTTGCTATATCACTCATAGAGGTAGCAAGATCATATGAAAGATTACAGAAAAAAGCTAGGATTAGGTTATGAAAATACGCACCAATTGAGAGAAATTAAAAATCTTAAGATTTATAATTGCTACATGCCCATCATACCATTAGGTTGATAGAGAACAGACCGACAACAACCATATAAACACAAACAGCCACAAAAACATCCTAAAGACAGCCCTAAAAGATGAACCAAGGCAGTCATCAAACCTGTCCAACCAGTAAAGGTATAGTGCCGAAAACTTTTCCTCAAGCGACAGCTAAAAAGTGAAGATTACTAATCTAATAGTTCCTAAGACAATGAAAGAAACTAAGACATGACAGTCTAAAGAAAGTATGACAGATTAATAAACAGTCCAAAAACAGAACATCCGTGTTTATGTGTCAATCTAAGAAAAAATTATAAGGTAACAGCAGACCTTTTAATAAATTCATCCTATTTAGAATTGATCCAAAATAATGGAAAGAAAAATCCTTAATGATAATAATCCTACATGATTGGTATTGAAACTACTTTTAATGGTGTTGCAACGAAATCCCTTGCTTGTTCAACAGAAAAAGAAGAATGTAAGATACAGAAATATAGTAACTTCAAAATAAAAACCCAAAAGCAGTAGTCTACCTCAGAAATCTAAATTGGTTATCATCTAAACATAAATATGATCACATGTATCAGTAGAACATAAAAGTTATAAGCTGAGCAGTGTCATAGTTTACTAATATAACCTACAAATATCAACAAATATCATAAATTGTTCTGTCTTATTACTAATAATCTAAACATCAGTTTTGAAGTTCCATTTGCTAAAAAAAGGAGATAATTATGAAGCAACAGAATATAAGATTCATATGGTATCTATACAGAAAGTGCATGCTGGCCGAA
Organism: Cercis canadensis; assembly: GCA_003255065.1. Taxonomy (NCBI): domain Eukaryota; kingdom Viridiplantae; phylum Streptophyta; class Magnoliopsida; order Fabales; family Fabaceae; genus Cercis; species Cercis canadensis. The sequence continues at coordinate 7,338 of QAOA01001802.1, forward strand.
GTTGACTACATTAATTTTACCAGAATAATACACTGATGCCTGAACCTAATTACCAGGAACATGGTAGTAACTTACCAGGAACATGCTAGATATGTGCACCCAATTACCAAGACATAAACACTAACCTGATTTGTGTATGAACAAATTGATTTAGCATCTATCAGTAATCTAAGCCATAAAATACAATGCCACAATGAACACGAAGAAAAACAAAGAAAATGACAATCTCTTCCAAGTATAACTATCTCAAACATAATGGCTTCCTAAAGGCTAATTCATGTTTCCCAAACAGGTTTCCTGTTGATCACCACTTATTTGTATTATAACTTCCTTTCATTGCCAAGCACTAATTTCCCATCTCAAAGCTACATACATTCAACTAATGAATCACTGGCTCAAGTTATCCAACTTATACTCGACTCTTCCGACCCAATCCAACTAATATGCCACTTTCTCTTGTTTTCTTCCACAACATTAATCCAGATTGGTTAAAGATTACTCTTTGATTGCTTAATCAATACACAAGAAAAACACATACCAGAAGCTCCAATTCAGCAGTGGAAGATCTATGTATAAGGATGTGCCCCACAACCTGAAATCATTTTCAACAGCTATACAAATCATTTCACAAAGTTGCCCACCATTAAAAATGTAAAATTGCCCCCACTACTCCCCACTACCGCAAAATGTATGGCTTATTAGTTGTTAAATATTAGGTTCAATTGCAATTTTAGTCCCTTTATTTTGTCCAAATAAAGAATTTGGTCCTCCAATTTTTATTTTCAACGATTTAGTCCTTCTAATTTTTATTTATTTTTTATTCTTAATCATTATTTATCCTCTTTTCAACTCTTCCCCTATCCCTCTCAGACTCCCCCCTGAAACTCTTTTTCTTGCATTTTCACTCATCTTCTTCCTCTCTCATTCACAAGCATAGCACCCGAGCTTTTCTTTGCAAATTATTTTAAAAAAAAAAATCGGAAAGACAGAGCATCCACCAACGCCATAGCACCCAAGCTTTTCCTAAAATAACACTCACAACAATGGGAGAGGAAATGGGGACTCTTGAGGGAAAGCAAGGGGCAAGAAATAAAAGCATTTTTTTCCCCTTTACTTAGCACGTATTCATAAAGTAGACAGAGGATTACCTGTAAAAGAAATTAAAATTTCAGTTCTTGTTTCTTAGTCTGCTCTCCTTTCTTCCCTGCATAGGTCTCTCTGTTTCTATTCCTCTTGCTCTACCTCTGTCTCCATCTTTCTTTCATACTCTTTCTCTCTACCCTTTGTTTTCTGCCCATGCCATGGAGTGGGCATTGCATATGCTTTTTTTGATACTCAATTTTTTTTTTTTTTATATTTTTGGTTTACTATTGTAATTTTGGGGAGATTTAGTTTAATTTGGTGAGAAATTAATGAATAATTATAAAAAATTTAAGTACATGATACTCATGTATGAAAATGGTAATTAGTCCAAAGCCAATTATTTTATGTTATCTATCTTTTAATTATGAAAAATTATATCTGTCTATACATAAATTAATATAATGTGAATTCAATATTTTTTTTTTTGTATAATTACTTAAACACCAATTTTACAAACTATTCAATTTGTATAAGAAGCTGTTATGTTAGGCTATCCCATTTACTCACATTTTAAAATTAGTATTGTTATGAAAATCACAAAAAATAGAATCACGTTATATGAATAAGTTTTTGAATAATTTAATTATTGTTGAGTGGGTTTCATACCCATTCTTTAGATACCTTTTACTTAATTATTTGGTTGTTTATTGAGTTTAATTGTCATCTAATGGGTTGGTTATGTTAAATTATAGGTTTCATGGTTTAAAATGAAGAAATGAAGATTTGGGACAGAAAGTAAGGGCTGCAGCCCTTGAAATCAAGAGCTGCAGCTCCTGGAACATCAGAATGCAAAAGTTGGACAGCAACCAAGGGCTGCAGCCCTTGAAATACAGAGCTGCAGCGCTCAAAACTCTAAGCTGGACAGAGGACTAGCACCTCAGCGCCAGAGATCCAAAGCTGCAGCGCCCGTGTGTGACAAAAAGTGATATCTTGGACAGAGGACCAGCGCTGCAGCGCCTAGAAACTAGCGCTGCAGCGCCCGCGCGATTTGCTTGATACACATCACTTTATGTCTTAGTTAGTGGGCTTTTGTTGGGGGTTATAAATAGGAACTTTTAGGGATTGCTTAGGGGATTCTTTTCTGGACTTGTTGGAGGCAAAAAGGAGAGCAAAGACAAGGATTGGAGAAGCGCACAACAAGATTGGGGCTTCTCTTCAGAGTTTTTATTCTTCTTCCCTTTGAACCATGTCTAGATTTAATTTTACCTTGTTCTTCCTTTTTGTTATGAACTAAATTCCCTTCTAGAGCTATGATGTAGCCTAGCTAGGATGATTTGTGATTTTCTATTTCTTTAATTCAAAAACTCCTTTATTAAATTGTCTTCTTCTTCTCAAATCTTCATGCTTCTAATTGCTTGATCACCAATTAGTCGATTAGATAATTACAATGAGACTGAGAGGTAATTTGTAATTAAAGATCATAGAGATTAAGAACATAGGTTGCATGTAGGATAGAAATATACCTCCATGGCCTCTATAGCTATTTAAAAAGAACCATAGAATTAAGTGAATTTCTAGGTTGTTCGCAATTCACATACGAATATCGTGGGTTCATAACTTGGAAATACTTTTGTTTGACCTTTGGAAAGGCTAATAAATAATTTAGGGTTCTTGGCTAGCAATTAGGAAGAGTGTTCTTGGTTAATGAATTAGGAATAGCAAATCGGAATAGCTATGGTGAAATCAAAAGCCCTAGATATTTTTCTCTCTTGATAATTCTATCATTTTACTAGTTTAGTTTGTTATTTTGCTGGTTTAAGTTTGTTTTCATCCTATTTTAGTTAATTATTGAAAATCTCTCCATATTGATTGATTAGATAAAATTAAGGTTAACCTAATTTCGGTAGTTGATACATTAGTCATCGTGGGAACGATAACTCACTCTCATTTTATTACTTGGAAATGATAACGTACACTTGCGTTAAGATTTCTCTCAACAAGTTTTTGGCATCGTTGCCGGGGATGAATTTGTTATCAATATCGATACTCAGTGATCTTGATTTTACTCTAATCATTTATTTTCACAGATCTATTTAATTGTTTTATTGTTTGAGACTTTGAGGAGTTTTCTTTTGGTGTATGAGAAATTCTGGAAGTAGCTCTCTAATGCACTTGATTCTGAGATAGAGAAGACCTGTCGAAAGAATAGAAAGGCAAGAAAAGAGTCTACCAGAGTTTTGACAGATACAATGGCAGAAGAAAACCCTTCCAAGGCACTCTGTGATTATGCTCTACCTTCCATCACAGATACCAATTCGGGTATAAGGCGACCAGTTATTGAAGCAAATTCTTTTGAGATTAAACCAGCTATAATCCACATGGTTCAGTCACTCTCGTTCAATGGATTGGCAAGTGAAGACCCTCATGATCATATTTCCGGGTTTGTGGAGATATGCGATACTTTTAAGCATAACGGGGTTGGTAATGATGCTATTCACCTCTGCCTATTTCCTTTCTCAGTACGGGATAAAGCCAAGGCTTGGCTTTAGTCATTGCCAACAGGGACCATCACCACATGGGATATTTTGGCCCAAAAATTTTTGGCAAAATTTTTCCCACCAGCTAAGACCGCCAAGCTCCGAAATGACATTGCAACATTTTATCAATTGGAGAATGAGTCACTTCAAGAGGCTTGGGAAAGGTACAAGGAGTTGCTTCGTCAATGTCCCCACCATGGACTCCCTGACTGGTTGCAGTTACAAACATTTTATAATGGTTTGCTGAACTCCACCAAGACCTTAGTTGATGTAGCTGCTGGTGGATCTTTGATGAGGAAGTCGTATGAGGTTGCCAATGACCTGCTAGAGGAGATGGCTACCAATGCCTATCAGTGGCCTACTGAGAGGTCCACTTCACGAAAGGTGTTAGGGGTTCATGAGGTTGACGCCTTTACCACTTTATCTGCCAAAATAGACTCGCTAGCTAAGCAGTTGACCATCCAGAATGTAAATGCCATCCAGTCACCTCCTGAAAATTGTGACCATTGTGGAGGTCTTCATGTCAGTACAGATTGTCAGGTAGGAAATCCATTCTCTGCATCTCAGGCTAAGGAAGCCAAGTATGTGGGAAATCAGAATAGGCACAATGACCCTTACTCCAATACATACAATCCGGGGTGGAGAAATCACCCCAATTTTTCTTGGAGAAACAATCAAAATTCTGGTCAAGCACCAGTGCAAGATCAACCACCACCACCTAAGGTTTCTTTGGAAGATGCTCTAGCCCAATTGACCATGAATACAAGTCAATTCATGGCCCGAACAGATGCCTCCATTCGTAACCTAGAAATGCAAGTGGGTCAACTTTCCACCATGCTCACTAGCAGACAACAGGGATCATTGCCAAGTGATACAAAAATGAATCCTAAAGAGCATGTCATGGCCATAACTCTTCGTAGTGGTAAGACTTTGGATGAACCCTCTGAAATTGCCAAGAAGGTGCCCAGTAAGCTAGTTGAGCCTGAGGTAAAAGAAGACACTCCAGTAGAAACTCCTATGACACCTATTGGGAAAACATCTAAGTTATCCCCAGGTAATCCTCCACCATATGTTCCACCTCTTCCTTTCCCTCAGAGATTCCAGAAGAAGAAGCTAGACAATAAATTTTCAAAATTTCTGGAGGTGTTCAAGAAGCTGCACATCAATATCCCATTTGCAGACGCTTTGGAGCAAATGCCTAGCTATGTAAAATTTATGAAGGAGATTCTCTCAAATAAAAGAAAGCTAGCGGATTATGAGACTGTGGCACTTACCGAGGAATGCAGTACAATTTTACAAAAGAAATTACCACCAAAGTTAACAGATCCAGGGAGTTTCAATATTCCTTGTTCTATTGGCAATGTATCTTTTGGTAAGGTACTTTGTGATCTTGGTGCTAGTATTAACCTTATGCCTCTTTCTGTTTTCAGGAAATTGGATATAGGAGAAGTCAAGCCGACCTCCATCTCCTTGACATTGGCGGATAGATCAATCAATTATCCAAGGGGAATCTTAGAGGATGTATTAGTCAAAGTGGACAAGTTTATCTTCTTAGCAGACTTCGTTGTGCTTGATATGGAGGAGGATCAAGAAATCCCAATCATTCTTGGTCGTCCATTTCTAGCAACTGGGAAAGCTCTTATTGATGTGCAAAAGGGCCAACTTACTTTGAGAGTGCAAGGTGATCAAGTGGAGTGTCTGTTGTAAAATTGACACTACAAATGGAAGCAATAAATTACAAGACCCAATTGGAGTTCACACCATGGGAACGAAAAATAAGGAAAAGCCTCCTGACTTAGAGGTCAAAGATGATAAAATCCCTAAGAAGCTAATGACTGGACCAGTGCCTATAGTTGAATCTCACAAGAAAAACAAGAAAAAGAAGCCGTTATTCCAAAAGATTCTTTTGGAGAATCTTAGAAAATCTGCTTGTTTTGGAGATGGAAATAAAGTTTGGAGCTTAAAAGAGACTGACCAACAATCCAAAGCTCAAAGAAATAGTGGATTACAATTCCAGAAGTCTTCCACTGCTATTTTTGATCCTGGTTAATTTATTCCAGAGACAGTAAGGCTGAGGACTATAAAACAAGCGCTTTTTGGGAGGCAACCCAATCTTTTTAACCCTTTCTCTTAATTTTTGTTTAGTTGTTTAATTTTATTTTCATGCTTGTGTGTTTAATTTTTTTTATGTTTCAGGTATACAATCCATAACTTTTATTCCCCCCAGCAGCTCCACCTGATGATGATGCAAAGTGATCCATCTCCATTTTAGGGAAGTCCTCACATCTTTTTCTTCTTTGCTTTAAACATTGAGGACAATGTTTCCCTTAAGTTTGGGGGTGGGGAATTATTTTCTGAGCTACTATATTGACTTGCACTTAACTTATTGGGTATCTTTAAATGCTTTTCTAAGTAGTTTTTATGTTTAATTTTTATTTTTTTCTTTAGCTTGTAAAGTAGAATAGAGTGAAGAATTTTATGTTTAACCTTAGGCTAATGATAAAATTGATTTTCACTGCTCATAGCTCTAGAAAAATAATAGATTTTGTGTATGTGTTTCTAATTAATTCCTGTGTTAATTTTTGTCTAACTGGAATTTCCTGAATTACTGAGCACATAGCCCTGTTTACTTGAAATCTTCATGCTTAGAGATGATTATGTGAATTAAGTCATTTCAAAATCTCACAGAATGCTAGAACTTGCTTGATTGTCAGTCGAGGTGAAATCCTAGGCTGCGCAATATTAGGGAGATGATTTAGGCTATTTTTGCTTCGTTTGAGCCTTTCTAGCTGTCCCTCTGTATGATATTTTATCACTAGCATACCCTATTGAGCTTAATTTAGCCTGTTTCTTTGTCACCTACACTGATCCTAGCCTTTTGTATGATCTTTTGACTTGAACCTTTCACCTAAAGCACATTTTCAATCTTAAGAGCATCTAGAGCTAGGAAAATTAAGGAGAATTGGTGAAGAAAAGAAAATGAAGATTTCAATGAAATGACCACCAAAGAATGAAAATTCAAGAGCTACATCCCTGCATTAAAGAAAAGAAAATATATATATTTTGCAATGAAAAGAAAAGACAATTGTGTAAATATTGAAAAGAAAAAAAAAAAAAGAAAAAGAATGTCTTAGAAAGCATTGAGTATGGGATGTAGTGGCCCAAAAGTAAGAATTCTATTGGTGGATGGCAAAGTAAAGAAGAAAATAAGTTTGGGGGAGTTAGAAGTGAAAAGAAAGAAGGGTGCTCTTAAAATTTGCTCTAAACTGAATTTGTGTGATGAGTGAGTTAAGCCATATGTTTATCCATCATCCTACCCTTAACCCAGCCACACATTACAAGCTTATCAAAAGTCCTTTTTGATCCTCAATGTTGTGAAATGTCTACATTAGTGGAGATTGACATGAAAAGCAAGCGTATAGGGTTCTGAGAGAATAAAAATGGAGAATATGTGTTTATGAGCATAATTGCATAATCTGATTTAAGTGAAGAAAGTAGGATAACTAAGGGCTACACTTACACACACAGGAAATTTTAGTGAGATTGAAATTAACTTTGGGTTGAAATTATACACATTCATGCTATCTTGAAAATTTTCTAGGAGTTGTGCTTAATAGAGATCTTTGAGGCCTGTATGGTTAGCAAATAAATTCTTCACTTTGTTAGTTAATTGTTAAGTTTAATTTAATTTTTCTCTTTTTCTTTGCTTGAGGACAAGCAAATGTTAAGTTTGGGGGTATTTGTTGAGTGGGTTTCATACCCATTCTTTAGATATCTTTTACTTAATTATTTGGTTGTTTATTGAGTTTAATTGTCATCTAATGGGTTGGTTATGTTAAATTATAGGTTTCATGGTTTAAAATGAAGAAATGAAGATTTGGGACAGAAAGTAAGGGCTGCAGCTCCTGGAACATCAGAATGCAAAAGTTGGACAGCAACCAAGGGCTGCAGCCCTTGAAATACAGAGCTGCAACGCTCAAAACTCTATGCTGGACAAAGGACTAGCGCCGCAGCACCCGTGTGTGACAAAAAGTGATATCTTGGACAGAGGACCAGCGCTGCAGCGCCCAGAAACCAGCACCGCAGCGCCCACGCAATTTTCCTGATACACATCACTTTATGTCTTAGTTAGTGGGCTTTTGTTGGGGGGTATAAATAGGAACTTTTAGGGATTGTTTAGGGGATTTTTTCTGGACTTGTTGGAGGCAAGAAGGAGAGCAAAAACAAGGATTGGAGAAGGACACAACAAGATTGGGGCTTCTCTTCAGAGTTTTTATTCTTTTTCCCTTTGAACCATGTCTAGATTTAATTTTACCTTGTTCTTCCTTTTTACTATGAACTAAATTCCTTCTAGGGCTATGATGTAGCCTAGCTAGAATGATTTGTGATTTTCTATTTCTTTAATTCAAGAACTCCTTTATTAAATTGTCTTCTTCTTCTCACATCTTCATGCTTCTAATTGCTTGATCACCAATTAGTCGATTAGATAATTACAATGAGACTGGGAGGTAATTTGTAATTAAAGATCATAGAGATTAAGAACATAGGTTGCATGTAGGATAGGAATATACCTCCATGGCCTCTGTAGCTATTTAAAAAGAACCATAGAATTAAGTGAATTTCTAGGTTGTTCGCAATTCACAAAGGAATATCGTGGGTTCATAACTTGGAAATACTTTTATTTGACCTTGGGAAAGGCTAATAAATAATTTAGGGTTCTTGGCTAGCAATTAGGAAGAGTGTTCTTGGTTAATGAATTAGGAATAGCAAATCGGAATAGCTATGGTGAAATCAAAAGCCCTAGATATTTTTCTCTCTTGATAATTCTATCATTTTATTGGTTTAGTTTGTTATTTTGCTGGTTTAAGTTTGTTTTCATCCTATTTTAGTTGTTTCTTGAAAATCTCTCCATATTGATTGATTAAATAAAATTAAGGTTTCCCAATTTCGGTAGTTGATACATTAGTCATCGTGGGAACGATAACTCACTCTCATTTTATTACTTGGAAACGATAACGTACACTTGCGTTAAGATTTCTCACAACAATTATATCAAAAAAATTATTATTTTATGTTATTTTTAAATAATTTTTATACATTTAAAAAAATTAATTATTCAATGTATGCAGCTTTGTGAAATGACAGTCTCAGCTAGGACATTGCCAAAGAAATAGCTGGCTTGGATGGTAGTATCAACCATGGGACTGCCAATGATATACTTGAATTTGACGACATGTCAAAAATGGTAACATCCCTCGGTGATAACAAACAGTGCAAAATTTTACTAACTTCTAGAAATAGAGAAGTATTGTTTAATCATATGGATGTTGATGAAAAACTCAATTTTCCGCGTGGGAGTCTTAGATGAAAAGGAAGATGAGACTTCTTGATAAAGCTTCTAACTTGTCAACACTGGCAGCTAGCGTTGCCAAGAAATGTGCAGGGTTGCCTATGGCAATTGTTACAATTGGAAGGGCATTAAGAAATAAGAACTCCATTGTATGGAAAGATTCCCTTCAGCAACTTGAAGGGAAAGAATTCATAGAAATGTAGGAATATGTGAAGTTGAGTTATGATCATCTAGAAAATGAGGAACTCAAGTCAACATTCTTACTTTGTGCTCAAATGGGTAATGATCCGTTAATTATGGACTTACTGAAGTATTGCATTGGTTTTCATGTATTTCAAGTTGTAAATATGATGAGAGAAGCTCGATAAGATGCACTGGTCACCAGATTAAAAAACTTGAGTTTGCTGCTGGATAGTTATTTTGGTGATCATTTCACCATGCATGATATGGTCCATAATGTTGCTCTCTCAATAGCATCTAAGGAGCAGTATTTATTTACAATGAGAAATGGCAAACTAGATGAATGACCTGACAACGATGAACTTAAAAGGCATGTCCAACTATTTCTTTACACTATTGTGATTTTATTGATGAGCTTCCTAAAGAGATGAATTATCTTAGACTCAAAGTCTTACACATTGATAGTAGTGATCCCTTTTTGAGAACACTAGACAACTTTTTTGAAGGAATGAAAAACTTGAGGGTATTGATATTGACGAGTATTAGGTTTTCAAAGTTACCTTGCTCAATTAAGTCCCTAACAAACCTTAGAATGCTTTGTTTGGAGCAATGCAAGATTGATGGCAACTTACCCATCATAGGAGAGCTGAAGAATTTAAGAATGCTCAGCCTTGACATATCTGAATTTGAAAATTTGCCAAGTGAATTAGGGAAATTGGGGAAGCTACAATTGCTTGACATAAGTAATTGTTCAAAACTTAGACTGATCCCACCTAACGTAATATCAAGGTTGAATAGTTTGGAAGAGTTGTATATGTGAAACAATTCAATCCACTGGGAGGCTGAAGGGTAGACAGAACAAAGTCAAAATGCTAGTCTTGCTGACTAGAGTCATTGGCATCAATTGACAACGATAGACATGCACATCCCAAATCTTGCAGGTTAAGTAGATAGAGTCATGTGCATGTCACATGTATTTAAAGTGCTGATTTGGCATAAAAAAATTAATTTGTTTTTGTTTAGTTTTTAATGGTACACTAAGGGAATAACCAAAATCACTCATTTTATAAAAATAGAGGAATCAAATAGTTCATTTTCAAAGCCAAATCATTCGTTTTACCAAAATATAGGGATCAAAATTACAATTAAGCCAAAAATTTATATAGTAACAACATGCCTACTAAAACTAAATTCATCCTATTAAACTAAGGGAAAAAAAAAAAAAAAGAGATTTGATCTAAGATATTATAAGAACAATAAAGACAGATAGCCACTTATATAGCATGAGTTAAGATACATAAAAGACAATTTTTAAAAGTCATACGTTAATCCAGTATTGATCCCAAAACAATGGAAAGCAAAGAGAGAGGCGAGCGAGAAAAGAAGAACCCCTTTCTCGGCATTTCTGGAATTCCTTAATAATAATAATCCGGAAATTGCATCCTTGTTTATCATGGAGGAGGATTATGAACTTCTATAGATATGTTCGCGCATTTCATAAGAGTGGCTGGAAACACTGCATCACATTTTTTTGAAGGCCAGAAGCCTAGTGTACAGCCACAAATTTAGAGCATAGTATGGGTTTGATAGGACATTGTAAAAATTTTAAATTGTAAAATCAACCATAAGTTCCAAAATCAGCCTCAAATTTAAATTTTCAATGTGTATAATTTTGGTACCCATGGAGAATTTTTTTTTTTTTTTTTCTTTTATAATAAGAATAATGCTTTTTTTTTTTCTACTAATTTATTGTCAGACTGAGGTATATTTAGAAAACAAATTCTACTATATCATATTTTATATATAATTGTATACTCAAAATATGTGAATGAAAGAGAACTACTTCATTGAATTGTAGGTCGACGTTATGGTTTTGATCAATTAAGTTAAAAATTTAAAATAGCTCATCCTCTTTCTTTAATTTCGAGTTAAGTAGATATTGAACTCGTGGAGCCTTTACTTTTGTTGGGGAGTATTACAATCCCATCCGCTTCTAAAATAATTCCAAAGACAGATATGTAAATAACTTGTATATATCTCTTTTGCCTGTCCTTTCATCAGTTTTTTCACTCTATCATTGATCTCAGAGAAGATATTAATTTAAATAACAAAATTGCTCTGGCTTGTTGTATTTACCAGAGACAGAAAAGAAAGAGAAAATAATGGGAAAAAGGAGGCACGTGATGAAAAGAAAAAATGTGAGAATTAATTTGTTTTAGTTAGCAAGTAGCAGAAGGAGCTAGCTAAGAATTGAATTAAATGCATGGGGGTAGCAAATAAGAGAGGCACCGTCAACAGAGAGAGGTCCCCTAACATGTAAAGCAGCTTATCATCTTCACCACACACGTCCCCGTAGAAGAGCCAATGTCCTTCTCACTTGACACTTGAGCATTGTCTTGATTGCTCATAAAAGGGGGAACATGTGTGCATTTGAGATTGAAGCAATTCCATTCAGGAGAACACTTTAAAATTCACATGTACGTAGTATGTAATCTTTTGTCGCAAAATCGCAAACTCATTAACTTTTTTTTTTTCATTTAAAATTAAGATTATAAGGTGTATCTATACATTATTTGAGGTAGTATATAAAATTTGAATTGTATATAAAAAAATTAAGCACGTTCAATTATTTAAAATGATATTTATGTATCGATAAAAAAAATTTGATATTTATGTATGTAATGTAAAATAATATAAAGATAACTAGTGACTAAAATAAACAGATGGCACAAGATCCAAATATGCCACCACTTAAACTGCCAAAATTTAATGACGTCTTACCATATATTGATGCTGCTCGGTTTAATAATAATTCAGGAGTTATTGAGGCTAGTTATGCAGAATTAGTTAAGCTTGTTATAGGATAGTTAAGCATGTTAGTTTTCTGTAATATGACTTGACACACAGCTGTGATGACAGCTAGCATCAGGCATGCCATGTGGTCAAGTCCATAACAAACTTGTAACCGCCTCTCATCTCATCCAAGTTATATAAGGATGAGGTAGCAGTAGTTCAGTACATAATATCAAATAATCAATTCTGTTCTCTTACAATTTGCATTATGGTATCAGAGCAATTCATTTTTCTGTAGAGTCTAATCATTCAATCATGCCAAGAGCTCCCGCTGCTAACCATGGTGCAGCCAACCATGGCAGATCACCATTTCAAGCTGCACCAATCATTCCACCCAGAGTTGAAGAAGATCCTGCGAGCCCCTTCTTCATCCGTGGAAACGAAAATCCAACACTGATGTTGGTACCAGAAATTCTTCAAGGAGGCAACTATCACAGTTGGGCAAGATCAATAAAGTTAGCCCTGCTTGCAAAGAACAAATTGCAATTCGTTGATGGCTCAATCCATCCACCTACTCCAAATGATGTTTTCTATCGTGCTTGGGAAAGATGCAATACGATGGTGCTGTCATGGTTGATCAAGTCTGTACATCCTACCATTGCCAAGAGCATTTTATGGTTTGATCTTGCACAACATGTGTAGAATGACCTGAAAGACATATTCTCTCAAGGGGATCCCTTCAGAATCATGGAGCTTCAAGAAGAAATCTTTCATCTCAGTCAGGGTGTGTCTTCTGTCACAGAGTATTACACAAAATTGAAAATACTATGGGATGAGTTATCCAATCTGAGACCAATCCCACCATGTACATGCACAACAGGAGGTTGCAGATGCTTCACCATAGCATACACTTACCACATTCAGGATCAAATGATCAGGTTCTTGAGAGGGCTCAATGTTGCCTATGCCACTGTCAAATCTCAGCTTATGCTAATGGAACCACTGCCTCCAATTAATAAAGTGTTTTCACTTGTCTTACAACACGAAAGACAATTTGTAACTCCCATTATGGAAACTGATTCTCAGCAAGAAACTGTGGCACTAGCAGCAAGGTCCTATAATGGTAGGCAACAAGCTTCTAGCAAGAAACCATATTGCACATTCTGCAACATGACAGGGCACACTGCTGATGCATGCTACAAGAAGCATGGTTACCCCCTGGTTACAAACAAAAGTCTAGACCACCATATCGAGTCAATCAATGCACTGATCCCTTTGTCACAGATGAGGAAGACACTGATACAGTGGAAGAAACATCACATGCACCAGAAAATCAAGAAGTGCGATTAACCCAGGAGGAGTATAGCCAAATCATGAATCTCCTTCATAACAACAAGTCCACAGTTTCTGCATCCAGTGCTTCAGTTGTTAATGCTTTGAAGTTGACTTCAACGTTTTCTGGCCTCACTGTTCTCGAGCCCAAGGAATCTCATGATCACAATTCTGGCACCAGTGGCTCCTCCAAAAGTAAGTTCGATGCTAGAGCTTCAAAATGTGTCTTCTTAGGCTATATGCATGGTGTCAAGGGTTTTAGAGCCTTGGATCTTCACTCCATGAAGCTCATTGTGTCTCGAGATGTCATGTTTCATGAGGCCTCATTTCCTTTTCTTGACAAAGCTCCAAGCTCATCTCCTGACCAGTGGCAGCTAGAGCAATCTACTTTACATTCAGAATGCTCACCTCAGATTCCACACCCTCACTCTCCACCTACCCTTCTTTCTGATGATCCCTCCACTGATACAACCCCTCAACCTTCCTCTGGTACTCCTATTAACAGTCCAAATGGACCTTCCTCTGGCACTTCCATTGATAGTCCAAATGGTCAGAGTGCTCACTCCACCATTACCAGACCTCGAAGGCAAACCAAAGCTCCTCAATACCTTAAAGATTATCACACCAGAATCAATTGTCTCCCTGGAGTATCAACAGTTAAACACCCTCTTTCTCATGTTCTTTCCTATAACCATTTGCCTCAGCAACATCAGGTTTTTGCCATGAACATTACCACTGTTAGTGAGCCAAAAACCTTCACTGAAGCTGTAACTCACTCTTGTTGGCAGAAAGCAATGGAAGAAGAAGTACTGGCTTTAGAACTCAACCAAACTTGGGTTCTCACACCCCTACCTCCTGGAAAGAAACCCATAGGATGCAAATGGGTCTATAAAATGAAACATAAGGCTGATGGCACTATAGAGAGATATAAGGCAAGGCTCGTTGCTAAAGGATACACACAACAAGAAGGTGTGGATTACTTGGAAACCTTCTCACCTGTTGCAAAGTTGACCACTGTCAGAACTCTTTTAGCACTAGCTGCTGTCAAGGGCTAGGAGATGCAACAATTGGATGTGAACAATGCTTTCTTACATGGGGATTTAAATGAGGAAGTTTACATGACTCTTCCACCAAGGATGACCACTAAGGATCCTACACTGGTTTGCAAATTGCAGAAATCCCTCTATGGCCTCAAGCAAGTATGTAGACAATTGCATCATAAATTCTCTACTGCCTTGCTCTCAAAGAATTTCCACCCTGCTGCCTCAGATTCTTCCTTATTCGTTAAAAAGACTGATCACTCATTCACTGTTTTGCTTATATATGTGGATGATGTGATCATGACGAGGGATAGCATGCAGGAAATTCACCAAATCAAGCATTTTCTCAACCAAGAGTTTAAGATCAAAGACTTAGGTGAACTGAAATTCTTCCTTGGCTTGGAAGTTCATCACACTGCATCAGGCATCAATCTCTGTCAGAGAAAATATGCCTTAGTGCTCCTTGCTGATTCTGGCTTCCTGGGATGCAAACCTGCCAATACACCTCTGGCAAAGGGTGTTACTCTAAACTCCACTGATGGCATACTTTTAACAGACACCTCGGTTTACAGAAGGTTGGTAGGAAGACTACTCTATTTGACTAACACCAGTCCAGACTTGGCTTTTGCAGTACAACAACTGTCACAATATGTGGATAAACCAACTACTGTCCACCTTAAGCATGCCCACAGGGTCTTAAGGTATCTAAAGAAAGATCCAGGCAAAGGTTTATTTTTCTCCTCCACTTCTTCCCTTCAACTTAAGTGTTTTTCGGATTCTGACTGAGCATCTTGCTCAGAAACAAGAAGAAGCATCACAGGGTTTTGTGTGTTTCTCGGAGAAGCATTAATAGGATGGAAAGCTAAGAAGCAATCAACAGTTTCTCGCTCCAGCACAGAGGCTGAATATCGAGCTCTAGCAAGTGCAAATTGTGAGTTAGTGTGGCTGCAATACCTGTTGCAAGACCTCCAGGTTCCCTTCTCACAAGCTCTTCTCTTTTGTGACAACAAGTCAGCCATTTATCTTAGTCACAATCCAGTTTTCCATGAACGGACTAAGCACATTGAGATAGATTGTCATGTGGTTAGAGACAAAATCCAAGCTGGTGTCATCAAGCTTTTGCCCGTGCACACCTCACAACAACTTGGTGATTGTTTTACCAAAGCTCTCTCAGCACCTAAGTTTGAAGCTTTCATATCCAAACTGAACTTTCAAAGCTTGTATGCTCCAGCTTAAGGGGGGCTATTGAGGCTAGTTATGCAGAATTAGCTAAGCTTGTTAGTTAAGCTTGTTATAGGATAGTTAAGCATGTTAGTTTTCTGTAATATGACTTGACACACAGCTGTGATGACAGCTAGGATCAGGCATGCCACTTGGTCAAGTCCACAACAAACTTGTAACCGCCTCTCATCTCATCCAAGTTATATAAGGATGAGGTAGCAGTAGTTCAGTACATAATATCAAATAATCAATTCTGTTCTCTTACAATTCGCATTAGGAGTTGAAGTTTATGCAGATAAAAATGATAAAATGAGAAAAGGACGAAGTGGATAATCTCTTTGGTAACAGTGACGAAGACTTTTTTTTTTTGTTGGTAAAAACTAAGACGAAGACTTGAAGTCAATTATAAGAATTAAGAAAGGACAGACTTTTTTTCTAGGCTAAGGAAGTCAACTTTGTTAATGTAACCGAGTGGGCAGGGCAGAGTCCACACTTCCACAACTTAGATAATTAATGGTTGGGGGCCAAGGGGAGTGCACTACCGAACCCACTCTCCCTTCCTCGTTGCTTCGTTGGAGAGGGCATTAATGAGTAACCCTCTTCCAATTGCATATATTATTTTTTTAAAATAATTATATATTAAATACAATAACCACATGGTCATTGCATAGAATGATGCTATGAATAAGTGGCTTGACTGCACTTCAATTCTTCTTTTTTTTTAAGTAAATTACAATCACCTCCATTTACCAAAATGACAATCAACTCCATTTTTTGGCCTAAAATTACATTTTCTCATTATTTTATTAACCCTAACAGCATCCTAATTTTTTTTAACAATATATAAACTTTGACCATAGGTTAACTATGGTTTAATATATAAAAATATTATTTTTCGTTTTCTTTATTATTAAAATCCCACAACTGGCCCACCCCAAATTTTTCTCTCTTCCTCAGTGTCTCACGAATCGTGTAGGAGGTTGGGGAAAAAAATTAATGGAGATTTTAACAATAAAAAATGTAAACAATACTTACCTGGCAGAAAGAACCCCATAAAAAATATTTAAAAATCACAACATTTTATTAAATAATTTTTAAAATTACCATATTTTAATAAATTAACTGAAGCATTTGTTGTATTACATCATACAATAGATGGTACATATTTAAAAGTCATAAAATTACAATATATTTAAAAATGTGAAAAATGAATTATTGAAAATTACAAGCATTATTAAATTAGTATACATTAAAACATAACTATTATGTCTGCAAATGAAGTAAATTACATTGGGATCTATAGATTTTAGGTTTTTCTTCCAATCAACAAAGTACTCACAACACAATTAGTCTAAGAATTTCTTAATCATGAAACTTGAGGAATCTACTATAGTAGCGTAAGGGAAAACTGACCACTAATGGGTCCAACAAATACAGTCCATTGGTTATGGTCCTTGCTGTTCTGTTCCTTTTTGCCTTCACTCTTCCCTTATCTCAATTTTTTTTTTTTT
>QAOA01001805.1:0-20498 GCA_003255065.1 Cercis canadensis
TATTGAGATTTAATAAATTAAAAAAGATCTAACAGATTAATCAATCCATAATTAAAAATTGAACTTAAAGTGAAATTCGTTAAGATGCTTTGTGTTTGATAGACCGACCAAATGGACTCAGTTCTTACCTTGGGCTGAGTATTGATATAATTCTAATTTCCACTTTTCTATTTGTACGTCTCCATTTATGGCCTTATATGGAAGAGAAGCAACGGTTGTTCCTACCTACATTCCGCGTACCATTAAAGTTTAAAGTTGATACTATGGATATATTGCTGCAACACAGAACGGAGCTCCTCAAATTACTCCGATCTAACCTTCTCCAAGTCCAGCAATGTATTAAAGAAGTGGCAGATAAAAGGAGAAAAGAGATTCAGTTTGACATTGCTGATTGGGTCTTTCTAAAGTCTCAACCATACCCCAATCTTCAGTAGCATCTCGGGTTAACCAGAGACTGAGCATCCGATATTATGGGCCATTCCAAGTCAAAACCAAAATTTGTAAGGTTGATTATGAGTTGTCTTGCCGGATAATAGTAAATTTCATCATGTATCTCTGTTGAAGCCTTATAGACGAGAGCTTCCCCTTGTAGTTATTGGGCTGCCAAAATTTTCCAGTGGATATCACCTACTTGTTCTCCCTGTAGCAATTATTGCAGCCAGACATAGACTTTAAATAGCAAATTAGCTAGTGAAATAGGTCTTAGTTAAATGACAGGACTTGCCACTAGAAGAGTCCACTTGGGAGGACTAGGCCCAGTTTCGTATTATCCACCCACAACATAACCTTCAGGACAAGGTTTCTTTTGACGAGGAGGGCAATGATGCAAATAGTATTGCTGCCTTTCCTGTACTAGTGAATCAGATAATTTCTGAAAGGGAATTTAAGGAGTCTGTGAGTGAAGACGAAACTATAGAAACTGAAGCTATTATTTACGAATTTTTCTTTTGCTAGGTGGGGGACGTTTACAATTTTGATCAATAGAGGGAAGAATATTAAATAATGGCAAAATTTTAACATCCAAATTCATTTACCAATGAATTCTTCTATGAAACTATTTCAAACCTTATTTTAAAATTCAATTCACTGAACTAATTTTACATAGAATACTAATGTTTATATATATATATATATATATATATATATATATATACCAATATTGATAAGATTTGTTAATAGTGTGTTTTAAAATGAAATCATTTAATTTCAATTTACAAAGTGGTTGAGCATTTAGTCCTTTATGGTAGATGTATCGGATTCAAATCTCACTAGAAACAAGTGGGGTGGAATTTTAGGAGGAGTAAGCTACCGTTTATTGTGTAGTCTCCCGTAGAGATAAAAAATGCCAAACACATTGAGTTTTTGAACCTCTATACCATTATGCACAAAAAAAAAAAAAAAAAAAAAACACAATATGGGATAGCCTGTATTGGTGATTTCTATTGTTCTCTGGCTTTTCTGCTTATAAGCCTAATACTAGAATTTTCTTTAAATCTTGCTATATTAATGTGCATAAAAAATATCTTGATATATCCATCAATAAAATCAAATTGAAGATGCGCTGGTAAGGCCAAAATAACTGCGTAGACATTTAAGAAAGAGGAATTCATTATGGTTGGTCAGAAAAAATATTCAATGTCATATTGTAATGAAAACCTCTACGTGAAAAGAGGCTAATCCTATAGTTGCCTCATTCTCACAATGCGTTAGTTCCACCTTCACATTAATTGTACATATATCTCAGACTTGAAATTACTTTATTCCTTTTAAGGTGCAAGATCTTTGATTACTTTTCTTTTGGTATAATTGATGATTGATCTGGGAAATTAAACGATAGAATTAATTTTCAAAAATTTATAAAAGACCTTCCTTTAGTGGATAATTTGTTAAGTCATTCCGATGAGGATCCAATTCAAATTTTTTGATGAAAAGACCTAAAATCATGACATTTTCCCAAAAAAGAATTTGTCATAAGTTTGAAAAAAATGTCATCAAGATTTCTTTCCCGTGAATTTGGACAATATAAAAATAAAGAATGACTAAGAGAGTTCAACAACTGGGTTCATCTTTCTCTGCACAATTTAAGGCGGAAAATGTTTGATTAGTTTTCTTTTGGTTTTAATTGTCATGGAATTGAACGAAATGATGAATTTTCGAAAATTAAGGATAATTTTCATAAATGATTAAGTGATTCCAATGAGGATCCTATTCAACTATCATAATGAGAAGACTGAAAATCATGAAAACTCCTAAAAAATAATTTGTCACAAGCTTTAAAAATTGTGTATATATATCTCAGTTCCTTGACGAGATGAGACAATGCAACAAAAATTAGAAAGACAGATCAGAAGGATTAAGAGAGTTCTGCAACTTAGAAACTGAGTTCATCTTTTTTTTTTTTTTTTTTTTTTTTATTTCTCTTTTTCCTTTTTTAGTTTGGGATTCGTTTGGTATCTGTTTATAGTTGATTTCTTTTTAATGGCATATCTATTATATTGTATGCGAACAGTGTTTAAGGTTAAATATGTGTTTTTGTTTTCGATCTATAATCCATTGAACAATATAAACAAACACTATAAGTTCTTTCCCAACCCCATTTATTGCAATTTCGATGAGCAGATCAGTTCTATTTTCGTTGAAGAAATTGACCAAACACTTCTTTTATTTAGGAGTAGGTGGAATATTTAAAAATATGCTTAATCACATAAACATCCCTGCAGTCTACCCAGTTTTCAATTGCTTTTCCTCTGTAACTTTCTTAAACACTTATACTTCCTTACGTTTTCCTGCAAAATTATGTTAATCATATATTTAAACCCTAGCATAATTTCTTTTCTAAAATAATAAAATAGGCTAAGTCAACATTAACTCTATAACTCTTCTCCACAAAACTGAGTGACCTCGATGTTTCTTTTCCATTGTTTAGATTAATTTCATTATTTGGATAATTTTAAGCACAATGGACTAATTCAGTTTTCTTATTCGCTGTAAATAGGAATGGGCTGTCACTGTACTATGATGGCAAATCAAGGAATTTCACTGACCTATCTAATCTGAAAAATGGAGAAGATCTGGCTAAACCATTAAATCAACGAAATGGTGGAAACAATGAAATAGGAAGGCAATTGATGTTGCAACTGATGCTGTTACTGAATCTGCATGATCCAGCTCCAGTATATGGACCATGATCATTCTTTAGTCTGGTTAACGTTGAGTGACATTTGATTTCAAGTATTCAGGAATATTTGTTTCCTTTTTGATTTGGCGTTTGATAAATAACGCTATGTTTTGTTGCATGACAATTTGTTGTGCTGAAATATAGCTCTAGAGACATAGCCTTGTCCTCAATGATGTTCTTGCTTGAAAGGAATTTCACATTATTTGGAATCTCAGCTTTTTATGAATCAAATAAAAATTGTTGCTTTTGGATTCAATTTTTCATACTAAATAAACAATTGATGGATTGATACTCACAAATTAAACCACAAGGGCATAAGTGTGTTTGTATATAAGCAAGCAAATTTTCCATTTAGACATAAATAACTCTTGTTTTAAGGCTTATTATAAAACTTTTGCAAAACCAAAGTGACCTTGTGTGAGTTCAAATAGTTAACTAATAGCGCAAAAGCCTAGAAACACAAAAAAGAACTAAAGCATCAAAGCCCTAGGCAACACTTGCAAGATCATTGTTGATACCGAAATTTGTACATGCATTATTTTTGGGCTTGATTCATAAATGTTTATATACATCCTTTGGGATCATAGTCTTCAGAATCATATTTCTATGTGCTTAATTGAAATATTTCATTACTAGAAATTGAAAGAACACAAACAAGATAAAAATGATGAAAGACTAACAAAAAATTAAAAATAAAAGATAATAAAAAATCTAAAATATAAAAATATAGAAAAAAAATTAAAACAATAAAATAAAAAAGGGAAAGAAGGAATAAATGCCTCAGTGTGCAGCAAGTATACTTTCAGCTATACAATTCTTTCTACAAATATAGTCTGGCGCCACCCTGCTCCATCAGATGGTGCCCTACTAACAAGGTAACTTGCAAAAGAGAAAAATTGGCATCAATGAAGAAACCGACCTTGAGCTTAGGCTATAAAAAGGGGTCTCAGAGTAGAAAACAAGACAAGTAAGATATACAATGATACAAGGAGATAACCAAATTTTGAAACAAAATAGAGAGAGAAGAAACACAAATAGACAACATACATTCGGAGAGAAAGAGAGAAGCAATTCCAAGAAAGAAGAGATAATTCTAAATAAAAAAAGAAAAGAAAAGAAACACAAGGCAATATAGCAAGCCTATGAGAATCTCAAAAGATTGACCTTGCAAAAGAGTAGTTATCTCAAAAGAATATTGTTGGTCGTTATTCCAAATCATAAGTGAAAAAACATGGATCCAAGAATGGATTTCATCTTTTTACTGATNTTTGTTGTTGAATTCCATTCATAATGCCCTTATTTTGCCTTTTTCCTTTTGAATGACTAATTTTTTCCCACTTTGTCTGTAACTATTTCATCTGATCGTAACCCATTTGCAAATTGAATATGCATTTCCATGATGATTATATACTGAAATATGAAGCATGTTTTAACTTTGTCTAAGCGTATCTAGAATTAAGCAGGTGAAATTCAAAAAATTGTAAGAAGCACACTGAATTCCCAAGTGTATATAAATTGAGCAAAAGATTGACCTTGCAAAAGAGTAGTTATCTCAAAAGAATATTGTTGGTCGTTATTCCAAATCATAAGTGAAAAAACATGGATCCAAGAATGGATTTCATCTTTTTACTGATGATCAAGTTTTTGTTGTTGTTCATCCTTGACCTTGTTCGAACCACGACCTTGAGCTTAGGCTATAAAAAGGGGTCTCAGAGTAGAAAACATGACAAGTAAGATATACAATGATACAAGGAGATAACCAAATTTTGAAACAAAATAGAGAGAGAAGAAACACAAATAGACAACATACAACATACATTCGGAGAGAAAGAGAGAAGCAATTCCAAGAAAGAAGAGATAATTCTAAATAAAAAAAGAAAAGAAACACAAGGCAATATAGCAAGCCTATGAGAATCTCATCCACAGGTATGCCACCAATGCTAATTTTTCCATTCTTCCTTCCTTCGGTATTTACACCCACAGACAAAACTAGAAGAACTAGAAATCTTATTCCACCTTCTTTTTGTTGTTGAATTCCATTCATAATGCCCTTATTTTGCCTTTTTCCATTTGAATGACTAATTTTTTCCCACTTTGTCTATAACTATTTCATCTGATTGTAACCCATTTGCAAATTGAATATGCATTTCCATGATGATTATATACTGAAATATGAAGCATGTGTTAACTTTGTCTAAGCGTATCTAGAATTAAGCAGGTGAAATTCAAAAAATTGAAGAAGCACACTGAATTCCCAAGCGTATATAAATTAAGCAAAAGATTGACCTTGCAAAAGAGTAGTTATCTCAAAAGAATATTGTTGGTCGTTATTCCAAATCATAAGTGAAAAAACATGGATCCAAGAATGGATTTCATCTTTTTACCGATGTTCAAGTTTTTGTTGTTGTTCATCCTTGACCTTGTTTGAACCACTCTTCTGGGGTCAAAGAAGTGAACATGAAATTTTTTGAAATCTAAAATGTTTCTCAAACTTAACATGTAAAGTGACATGCATGGGGCATGCATTACATCCCATCTCCATCATTGTTTATTTATCCCATTGTTAAATCGAATCTAGCCTATCTAGATCACTATTTACTTTTCTTGATGTTAAATCAAATCCAACTTGTCTGGGTCGAACCTAGCCCATCTAGGTCATTGTTTATTTTTCTCCCTGTTAAATTGAATCCAACTTGGCTAGATTAAGCCCAGATACCCTGGGTCATTGTTTAATGTTCCTGTTGTTAAATTGAATTCAACTTGTCTGAGTCGAGCATAGCTTACCTAGGTCATTGTTTAATTTTCCTGTTGTTAAATCTAATCTAACCTCTCTAGATCGAGCCTAACCATTCTAAGTCATTGTTTATTTATCCCGTTGTTAAATCGAATCTAGCTTGTCAAGGTCGAGCCTAGCATCACCATTTAATTTTCTTGCTGTTAAATTGAATTTAATTTGTTTGGGTCGAGCCTAGCCTGTCTAGGTCATTGTTTATTTTTCTCATTGTTAAATCAAATCCATCCTATCTGGATCAAGCCTAGTCTGCGTAGGTCATTATTTAAATTTGGGAAAAGTCTAAAAAACCACCTTCAATTATGCTCTATGTGCTGTTTACCTCCAAAACTTTCAAAATGTGAAAAAAACGTCCTTGAACTTTCAAAATGTGCACTTTACCCCCAATACCTTAATGTCTATCCATTAATAGAGGGAAGAAGAGATTTGAATATTATAATTTGGTCCCAAAACTCTTTAAATATTTCTTTTTGACCCTAATTTTATAAATTTATTTTATTTATACCCCTATAAAATTGCACTATAGCCCAGATTAATCACATCATGTGCACATTAGTAGACAGATGTCAAGGTCGAGGGGTAAAATGCACATTTTGAAAGTTCAAGTAGGTTTTTTGCACATTTTGAAAGTTTTGGGGGTAAACCGTACATAAGGCATAGTTGAAATGGGTTTTTTTGGACATTTCCCTTTAAATTTTGTTGCCATTAAACCAAATCCAACTTAGCTCGGTTGAACTTAGATACCCTAGGTCATTGTTTAATCTTCCTATGTTAAATCCAATCTAGCTTGGCTGGATTGAGCTTGAAGACCCTAAATCACTGTTAAAATTTCTTAGTATTAAATTGAATCCATCCAACATGGATCGAGCCTAACCTATCTTGGTCATTGTTTATCTTTCTCATTGTTTAGTTTTTTTACTGTTAAATCAAATCTAGCTTATTTGGATCGAGTGTAGCCTGTCTAAGTCTTCTTTTGATTTTTTTTTTTTTTCTGCAACTAATATTTAGTTGTGCTTAACTTGGGGAAGTACTTGCTTTTATTTCCACGAAACTTTCATTTCATGCCTAGTACAAATTTGGATCACACATTTGCTTGCCATTTATATATAAATGGACAAGCAAAGGGGCACGTTGTTGATACCTAAATTGTACATGCATTATTTTTGGGCTTGATTCATAAATGTTTATATACATCCTTTGGGATCATGATCTTTGGAACCATATTTCTATGTGCTCAATTGAAATATTTCAAAACTACAAATTGAAAGAACACATACAAGATAAAAATGATGAAAGACTAACAAAAAATTAAAAATAAAAGATAATGAAAAAAATGTTAAAATATAACAAACAAAATTAAAACAATAAAAAAAGTGCAAGAAGGAAATGCCGCAATGTGCAAGACTACTTTCGGCCACACAATTCTTTTCGAAAATACAGTCCAGCGCCACCCTCCTTCATCAGACAGCCCTACTGACCAGGTAACTTGCAAAAGAGAAAAAATGGCATCAGTGAAGAAACTGACCCTGAGCTTAGGCTATAAAAAAGGGTCTCAGAGCAGAAAATAACACAAGTAAGATATAAAATGATACAAGGAGATAACCAAATTCTGAAGCAAATTAGAGAGAAAAGAAACATAGGCAGACAACATACAACATACATTCGAAGAGAAAGAGAGAAGCAATTCCGGGAAAGCAAAGAAATTCTAAAAAAAAAAAAAAAAGAAACACACCACAATATAGCTAGCAGAGGGACTCCAAGCTCAAGTAGGCATAACCTGCGGGAATCTCATCCACAGGTACACTACCAACGCTAAGGGCCTATTTGCTTTAGAAAATATTTTCATATTTTCTTTTCCTATTTTTATTTCTTGAAATATTTTTTCATTTTAAAATTTTCATTTTTAAAAAATGTGTTTGCTGAAAATTTTCTATTTCCATTCTCAAACTACATCCCCTCCTCCCTCTCCATCCCTATCTTGCTTTATCACTCAGCTTCACATCCTCGTTCATTCCTTATTTCTTTTCCGGTGGCTAGCTTCTCAAGTGACATACTAGAATTGAAAACAATAGAGAGGCATAGAGAAAGGAAACTATAGAGAGAAATAACAAAGAGACAGAAAAAGAAAATAGATAGAACAAGAGGAATAAAAACAAAGAGACCAAAGCAGGGAGAAAGGGAACATATGGAATTTCAGATTTAGTGTGTGTGAAGCAATCACCTTGTTCTTCTCCAAAGCAGCATCCCAATCCCACCCTTCACCAATTCCCCTGCTTTCATGGTTATAGTGCAACCATAACTACATTTCCAAAATAGTTCTCTAGCAATGGTGGGTTCCACATTCTGGGTCTAACACCAATCCTTTGAAAGAAATATCCTCTCTTTTGGCACTTCTGAATTGAACCCATCAGCAATTTCCATTTCCTTTGTAAAAGGAATGCATATTGGGGGTTCCACCGCATCAAGAAACCAATGGTTAAAAGTTGGTCCTTTGTCTCCTTTATTTTACTTCTAGACCATCCTTTGTCTCCTTTATTCTTCAGCACAAAATATGGGAGAATTGAGTAGATGAAGGCTGTAGGTCATAGATGACAGCAAAGAATGGTTTGCGTGTAGAAGAAATGGAAATTTAGAGAAAAAAAAAAGTCTCATAAATTACAAGTATACCACCAATTTTTGTTAAGAAACAGTGAAAACGTCTAAAAGACATTTTTAGTGTTTTACCAATTTTTAGAAACATTTTCATTTATACTTAACCAAACATATTTTTAAGTTTATTTTCATTTTCAATGAAAATGAAAACAGGAAACAACCAAACCAAACAGCCCCTAATTTTTCCATTCTTCCTTCCTTGGGTATTTACACCCACAGATAGTATAGTAAACAAATAAAAAAAAAACTAAGGATTCCTTAGTTGCTGTTTTGAGAAGGGAAGAAGTTATTTATTCTGAGGGGGTGGTGCCGCTGGTGGCAGTGGTTTCACCCCACTCCCATCCGTAGGCTTTTATGTTTTTTTGAGAGAAGAAATAATCTTAAAAGCAATTTCAAAAGGGGCAGACAGAGAAGTAGGACAAGAAAAATAAATCACCAATAGAAGCAAGGCAGAGGGGTGGGGCCGACCATAGTCTTGTTCCCATTAGCACCCAATCTAGGAGAGAAACATCACCAAGAGAGAGGGAACAAAGACCCACAAAGATTCGAAGTGATGAAAGAGAGAAATTTGGAAGAAAACAAAGAGTTAGAGAGAAGTGATTTACCTTCATACAAATCACAAAGGTAAGGGGTACATGCAAATCTGTTAGACTATGAGTTTTTTCTAAGTACTCTAAGCTAAGAAAATATCTTGTTTTGTTTATGTATAAAATTTGCTATGCTATTTTGTTAGTTGTAGATGTATGGTAATGCTGGTTTGAGGGAAAATTCTGTCAGGTTTGGTATGGACCAAAACCTGCTCTTACTGTAGCTTAAACCAACTATGTACTGTTGGTATTTTGTATACATAGCAGAAAATGAATGAAACTCGTTCAGACCCTTTTAGCCATAGAAAAGACTTCTGTTACTTTGTTTTTCTGCTAATTTTTCTGCTATTCCTTCTCCTCTGATTGTGTAACATGGTATTAGAGCAGAATTGATCTTGAGGGGCTGTGAGTGTGAGAGAAAACCAGCAAGGCTTCCTTCCTCAAAACCCAAAAAAAAAAAAAAAACTAAAAGTCTCGGTTATGGCTTCAAGCAGTTTTTCAGCTCCATCTCCTCCAGAATTTAATGGAGAAAACTACCCAATTTGGGCATCCAAGATGAGAAATTATCTGAGGGCATTTGATTTGTGGGATGTGGTGGAAGCAAACAGAGAACCACCCATCTTGCCAGTGAATCCAACTATTGCTCAAATCAAGCATCATAGTGAAGAGTGTGCAAAAAGGTTCAAGGCTTTGTTCTGTATTCAGAATGCTGTGTCTGATCGCATTGGAATCAGAATCATGAATTGTGAAACTGCAAAGCAAGCATGGGACTTGCTTAAAGAGGAGTTTCATGGTAGTGACAGAACAAGGAAGATGCAAGTCTTGAATCTAAAGAGGGAGTTTGAGTCTTTGAGAATGAAGGACACAGAATCTGTCAAGGAATTTTTAGACAAACTTCTGTCTATTGTGAACTAGATCAGAATGCTTGGAGAGGAGCTGACAGACCAAAGAGTAGTGGAGAAAGTCTTAGTGAGCCTGCCTGAGAGGTTTGAAGCAAAAATATCCTCTCTTGAAGACTCCAAAGATTTATCTCAGATTTCACTTTCAGAGCTTACAAATGCCTTGCAAGCTACTGAACAAAGAAGAGCCATTAGACATGAAGACACTTCAGAAAGTGCATTTTTTGCTAAGAAAAATGATAAACTACCAGCTACAAGTCATGAAGGAAAGAAGCTATCTGGAGTAAGGAAAGAAAAAGATAAAAAGGGAGAAAGCAGTAAAGGAGGTGGCTGGAAAGGAAAATATCCTCCTTGCCCTCACTGTAAGAAGAAAAACCATTCAGAAAATTTTTGTTGGTTCAGGCCGGGAGTTAAATGTAGAGCCTGCAATCAACTTGGTCATGTGGAGAAGGTTTGCAAGAACAAAGCAGGCCAACAAAGACAACATCAACAAGGACAACAAGCCCAAGTTGCTGAGCATCAACAACAAATTGAGGAGCAGCTGTTTGTTGCTTCTTGCTACACAGCAAGGAGCAGTAAAGAAGCTTGGCTAATTGACAGTGGGTGCACAAATCATATGACCTATGATGTTGGTTCTTTTAAGGAACTTGATAGGTCCTACGTCTTTAAAGTAAAGATTGGTAATGGAGAATATGTTGATGTCAAAGGCAAAGGAGTTGTTGCTGTTGAAACTCCCTCAGGTACAAAGTTTATCTCTGATGTTTTACTTGTGCCAGAGATAAATCAAAGTCTTTTAAGTGTGGGACAAATGCTTGAAAGGCACTATGCATTGCATTTTGAAGATATGACATGCACCATATTTGATCATTCTGGCTGTGAGCTAATGACTATAAAGATGAGAGATAAAAGCTTCCCAATAGAATTTAAACAAATAGCTATGCATGCTTTTTCAAGTGTAGTAGATGACTCTTCTTTATGGCACAAAAGACTTGGCCATTTCAGTTACTCCTCTTTGAAGCATATGAACTCAAATGATTTAGTTCAAGATTTACCTGCCGTTAAAGATAATGTTGATGTTTGTGAAGTGTGTCAATATGGAAAGCAAAGTAAATTGCCATTTCCTGTCTGTGAGCTAATGACTATAAAGATGAGAGATAAAAGCTTCCCAATAAAATTTAAACAAACAGCTATGCATGCTTTTTCAAGTGTAGTAGATGACTCTTCTTTATGGCACAAAAGACTTGGCCATTTCAGTTACTCCTCTTTGAAGCATATGAACTCAAATGATTTAGTTCAAGATTTACCTGCCGTTAAAGATAATGTTGATGTCTGTGAAGTGTGTCAATATGGAAAGCAAAGTAAATTGCCATTTCCTGCTGAAGCAAGCTGGAGAGCCTCTGAAAAATTACAACTCATACACACTGATGTGTGTGGTCCAATGAGCACAACATCTTTAAATAACAACGAGTACTTTCTGTTATTTATAGATGACTTTACAAGGATGAGTTGGGTATTTTTTCTGAGGCAAAAGTCAGATGTATTTGCTGTTTTTCAGAAGTTCAAGCCTATGGTTGAAAAGATGTCAGATTAAAAAAACTCAGATCTGATAATGGAACTGAGTACACAGCAGGAGAATTTAAAAGTTTCTGTGAACAAGCTGGAATTCAACATCAGTGGACTGTTCCTTACACTCCTCAACAAAATGGAGTGAGTGAAAGGAAAAATAGGACAATAATGGAGATGGCCAGGTGTTTGCTTTTTGAAAAGGGTCTTCCTAAAACTTTTTGGGCTGAGGCAGTTAATACCTCAGTATACTTGCTGAATATGTTGCCTACCAAAGCCTTGAACGGAAAAACTTCTTATGAGGCATGGCATGGAGTGAAGCCTTCAGCAGAGCATCTCAAAATATTTGGTTGTGTGTGTTATGCTCTTGTTCCAGAAATGAAAAGAGACAAACTGGATCAAAAGGCAGAAATGGGCATTTTTGTGGGGTATAGCAGTAACTCCAAAGGTTACAGAATTTATAATTTGAAGACAAAGAAGATTATGGTTAGCAGAAATGTGAAGTACTTGAGGAAGATATCTATGTTGATCAACCTGAAGGTTTTCAGGTTCTAGGAAGTGAAGATAAAGTCTACAAGCTTCATAAAGCACTTTACGGTTTGAAACAGGCACCAAGGGCCTGGTACAGCAGAATTGATAGCTATCTTTTGCAAAAAGGCTTTAAAAGAAGTGAAAATGAAGCCACTTTATATGTGAAGAAATCAAGAAGTGAAGTGCAGCTGATTGTATCCTTGTATGTTGATGATTTACTGGTCATAGGGAATAATTCAAATTCTCTAAAGCAATTTAAGCTGGATATGGAGAATGAGTTTGAAATGACTAATTTGGGGGAAATGAAGTATTTTCTTGGAATGGAAATCCACCAATCAGATGCTGGAATCTTCATTTCACAAAGAAAATATGCTCTGGAGATATTAAGGAAGTTTCATATGGAGAAATGTAAACCTGTGGCCACACCCCTAGTTGTAAATGAGAGGTTGTCAAAGAATGATGGTAACTACAAAGTAGATGCCCTTGCATATAGAAGCTTAATTGGAAGTTTATTGTATCTCTCAGCTTGCAGACCTGATATAATGTTTGCTACAAGTCTGCTTTCCAGATTTATGCATTCTCCTAGTCAAGCTCATTATGGTGCTGCGAAAAGAGTTTTAAGATACATTAGGGGAACNCATAAGGGGAACTACTGATTTTGGTTTGTGGTATTTGAAGAATGAAAGTAATAAACTTTAAGGCTATGCAGACAGTGACCATGGAGGAAGTGCAGATGATGCCAAAAGCACTTCAGGTTATTGTTTTTCATTTGGCAGTGGTGTTTTCTCATGGAATTCAAAGAAGCAAGAAGTGGTGGCCCAATCAACAGCTGAAGCTGAGTATATGTCAGCAACAGGTGCTGCTAATCAAGCCATTTGGCTCAGAAAAATCCTAGCAGATTTGGAGCAACACCAGAATGAAGCTACTACAATTTGGGTTGACAACAAATCAGCTATTGCCATTGCAAAAAATCCTGTGCAGCATGGCAGAACTAAACACATAAACATCAAGTTTCATGCAGTTAGAGAATATGAAAGACTTGGTGAAGTTAATCTGGTGCATTGCAGTTCTGAAAACCAGATAGCAGACATCATGACCAAGGCTCTTCCTAGAGCCAGATTTGAATTACTAAGAGCAAAGCTTGGAGTCTTTAAGAAAAATCTCAAGGAGGAGTGTTAGACTATGAGATTTTTCTAAGTACTCTAAGCTAAGAAAATATCTTGTTTTGTTTATGTATAAAATTTGCTATGCTATCTTGTTAGTTGTAGATGTATGGTAATGCTTGTTTGTGGGAAAAATTCTGTCAGGTTTGGTATGGACCAAAACCTGCTCTTACTGTAGCTTAAACCAACTATGTACTGTTAGTATTTTGTATACATAGCAGCAAGTGAATGAAACTCGTTTAGACCCTTTCAGCCATAAAAAAAGACTTTTGTTACTTTGTTTTTCTGCTAATTTTTCTGCTATTCCTTCTCCTCTGATTGTGTAACATATTTGTAAGAGTAGCATTATGATATTCATAACAGCTTTTGTCCTCTATGTTCAGATTTTGGGATGATGACTTTTTTGCCTTTTGTCCAGGTTTATTACTATTACCCGTTCTCGGCTCTTTCTGATCCTGCAAAGCTGTACAATGACCATAGATGGAATATCACTAGGCCACAAGGTTTTGAGGCTGTCAGGCAAGTGAGATGGAGCCAGGTATCTATTAAGTGTTTCACTTTCACAATTTCTGCCACCTCCTTCTGATACAACATTTATGAGTTTACAGTCTTCGTTTTATCTTTCACAGGGTGTCCAAGTACAGGAGTACCATGGCAACTTCTGTAAACGCATTCCAACTGATGTTGACTTAGCTGGGGTTTGTATATTTTTATAGACGCTTAATATATTTTTATGCATGCTTATGGCTATATGCAAACTTCAGAGCTTGTTTATTAGTTTGGGTATATGCATGGACAGATGGATGATTGATGGTTGGATTCTGTTGAGACTTATTGGTAGGTTAGGTTGTATGCTAACAATGACACATTGATAGATGTCGGCAGCATAAGTGAGATGATTTAATTGTTCTATTAACCTGCTAGTCACAATCCTCTTGGCGTAAAACGGTTTGAATATGAAGTTTGAACAAGTGATCTGTAGTTGTACAAACTAGCTGCCACAAACTTTAAATCGGGTAGATATAATTATTCTGCTTGGGTTGAATTTCTATCCATGTAACTTGTGAAAGGTTTAGAAGTTAATCTGTGAAATTGCATAAAATTCATTTTGCATTTTTCCTGAACCTCATACTATTCTTTCTAAATTAATTGCTGTTTGAGATCCTAATTTTTAAGCAATGTGTCAAATCCCTCATATATTTCTCCAAAGATACTTATTTCTAAATTCAAGGGAACTATTCCATATTACTATTCCTGAGGGCTAGGTAACATTCTTCTATATCACTAAATAGTCCATATAAAAGTATCCTAAATAATGCCTAAAGAAATAATTCTCTCATTTGATCCCCTATCAATTCCTGCTGTGAAGGAGTTAATGTTTTGGAACATTATCAACTTTTAGTTTAATTCACCATTAGGAAGTACCTGAATATGGAGAAATAGTCAAGTTACTTGTGTTCTTATATGGTTCATTTTTGTTTTAGCACATTTTCTTATCCGTTACCATGGTGTTTTCAACATGTGGCCTGTTTTTTCTGTTGTGCAGATTGACTGTGACAAAACTTTTATGGTAACGTTGAAGCATGATGATAAGTTGCAGGATGGATCAGAATGTGCTTTTCAGGTATTAAACAATTTTCCTGGATTTTTCAAGGAGCTAAAGTTGTTCAGATGGCTTTATTATTAATAACATCAGAAATTGTGTAGTTGCTCTAGGTCAAAAAGTGCTATTCATATTCTTCTGATTATCTCATTTTTTTGTCATCATTCAGTGTGCTCTTCTTAATTTTACACAACCGTGTATGGCCAAAGAAGAATACGTGTTATAACCTTATCTCTGCCTGTCACCAGTATGGTAAGTAATCTATTCCGCACAGCTGACTTGGACACTCAATTTTGCTGTTTCTTGAAGCAAAGTATCTCATCTCTCCTGAATGTACAACATCATTGTGTTTCTTCTTCCAACACATGCAGCTTCCAGTATTGACCAATCATATAGTGATTGTTAACAGATGAATATTTAAGTTTGTTGGCTTTATTTTTCATATACTCTTTCCATGATGGTGTCATCCTGTTGTTGTTTTTGAATATGTCGCTGCAAGGGTAACTTTGAGGTGGGAGAATTTAACACTTTTTCCTTGTTTCGTTGTAGCTGCGAGTGAAATTCCTTCAAGGCCACTTCCGCTTGTCCGGGAACAAGTTACTAAAAATAAGACCATCTTCAATGTAAAATATGGTGAACCGGTCTTCATAAAAATTGAATCTCTGTCTGTTATCTTTCCAATGGTACCAGTTTCAAGTCCATATGACATCCACAACGTAAGTTATGGGCCAAACACTGCATGTAGGTCAGGATCCTGCGACAGCATGTCTTCTCTGGATTCCAGGCTGCATATGACCTTCTGGACGTCCGAATTAGCTTTAGAGCTCTGAAAGAAAGTTGTAGACAATTCTCTCAGCTTTCCTAAAAGGTATGACTCGGAATTTTTAGACATCCAGAACTCAAGATATGCACAAAACACAGAGACAGCATAAAATGCTCAGTATTGCTGGAAATTGCAATTAGGCACAAATGGATCCAAAGTCATGAAATGAGGTCCAAGTCTATGCAATTCAGCCCAAAAGAGGTTTAAAAGACTAAGTATGAGGGATAACTATTGTATAAAAAGTGTGTTCATCAAATTGGAACCCCAAAGCTTTGGGAGAAGTGGATGTGGGCCTTAGTGCTGAACCACTATAAATTTGTGGCTAAGATCTTCCTAACTCTCCTCATTACTTCCTTACTATTTATGCTTTACAGAATGTAATGGATGTGTTGAGTTAAGTCTGTTGAGTTTTTTTTGGATTGATTCATATGTGTTATCTCTGTGAAATGAATCTATGCTTGTCTATTTATCTATTCAATTCTGGAACTAGCTCTTAAGTTGTAGAACGAATTCTTATTGCTTAGAACTTGGATTAAGTTATGCTTGATTGTTCATTTAAATTGAGATTTTCGAGAAACTCCTATTCACCTCCCCTCTAGGAGTATTTCCTATAACATTCATAGCACTCTTAAACTAAAGAAGACCAAGATGACAACAAGGAAGAAAGTCTTTGTGCCCAAACCAGCATCTCCTCGTGTTCTTGGGTCTTTATTCAAGTCCAAAGACATTGAAACACATTTTTAAAGCAATATTTTTTTTTTTGGAGGAAGGTGGTTTCTAGCTCAGTGTTGAAATGGGCAAAGGAAACTGAAACCACCAAGGCCATTGATGCAATAGTAGCAGCAATGGGTTAGCAGCAGCTATTTGCCATTGAGGAACCAATTCTGCCACAACTAGTAAAACTTTTCTATGCTCATCTTCAACCTCTTATAGGAGTAGTATCTGGGAGTGTATATTTGAAAACATATTGCTGGAGTAGAAATTGTGCTAAATCTGTTTGAACAATTGTTTGATGTACCTGTTGTTAGTGATGAAAGGTACATTCATAAGACCTGGCCTGCTGACTTTGTCCCTTTCTCTGAGGCAATGGACTCCCTTTGTGATTTTCAAGAGAACAAAGGGGGTAGTGTATCTGACGATGCCCGAGTTGAGAAGGTCTGTCTAAGTCGAGGTCGGTCCAGCAATAGTTACCTGAAACACAGTCCGGTGTTGTAATTCCGGGCTCCGAAGATCAAGTCAGTAATGAGCTTAATAATGTGATATTTCAGAGAGTCGGCCCCCAACCTTTGAGGGTCAGGGGCTATTTATAGGAAAATAAACCTAAGCATTACGGTTTACCCAAGATGGGTTATTGGGTCGCCCGTAACAAATGGCGGGTGACCCGGTGCTCTATTGGGCCAATGCTTCCTCCGGGCCAGGTATACTTGGGCCCTGAGACAGGCCCACCACACTTGCCCCTCAAGAGCTCGGAGAATTATAGGATCTCCGAGTTGTAGGTCGGTATAAAAAAGACTTCTTGCCGAGGTCTTTTCATCTTCTGGCCTGCTACGCGTACATTTATTATTGGTATTTCCAATATGGGGGTAATGATGGCCGCTGGCAATCGCGCGTCTCGAGATGGGAAATCTGCTGTGGATATGACGTTTGTACTTCCCGAGTTTATTACGGCGTTCCCCTGACCGTCAGATTTAAGAGATGTGGACGGACGAATTGTAATGCCTGTTAGTATAAATAGAGAATCTTCTGATTTCGCTCAAGTTTTCGAAAAGGAGTTTTGAAATTGTAGCTAAGTCGGAGAGTACCAGAGTGAACTTTTTAAGGATTCGCACTTTCACCAAGCTCGGTTTTACAAGAAGAGGCAGTTTTTCTGTCCAATCTTTCCCTGTTCTAAATCCTCTCCTGGTGAGTTGTTTTTCTTTCAAAAAATGGGATCTTCGGGAAGAGATAATCCAAAATGCTCTAGGGGGAATGGTGCTGGGGTTTCTTCTTCTCAACCGTCTGTGCCTTTTTTTGCTAGTTTTCCGATTAGGACAACCAAATCCTCTATTCGCCCTAGGGACATAGAAAACTTAAAAAACAACTTTCCAGAAATTGACTGGAACTGTCACCATTTCGATTTAGAGGCCTCCCCTAGGGGGTCGCCGGTGTGTGAGAACTGCCCTCACAACAATTTTTTTGTTTTCAACCTTGCATACATGGATAGGGCTAGAGCCGAGCTGCCCTTGACTGAATTTGAAATGGACTTTTTCCGAACAATAAATGCCGCTCCTTCACAACTTCATTCTAACGGGTGGGGATTTCTTTGCGCCTTCCAGAACATGTGCGTGTTATTAACAGTAGACCCCCGGGTAGACGTATTTTTTCATTTTTTTACTTTAAAGGACGTGAAAGATTCCGATCAGGAATTTATTTACGTGGCTAGCCGACCTCGACTATGCTTAATGAAGCTATTTAAGGAGTCGGCTAAGGGGTGGAAGGATCAGTTCTTCCGAGTAACAGTGCCGTCCTGGGATGGGGTACCTCGGCCGGATAAGGCTTTTTTCTTGGATGAGTACGGGAAACCCCGGTTTCCCTTGAGGTGGGTCCGATATGTAAATAAAGGACGAGAACGCTCTATGGATGAGTACGATCCAGAAGCTCGTCGCATAATAAGAATTATTTTCGAGCTAACGTACAACAAATCCAGCCAAGTCAAGCTGAAAGCAAAAGATTTAATTGGTCGGTATATAGTTGACTGTGTTACCTTTATCATGTTTTTTTTCTTCTTTTTTAATGTGTCTAATCAAATCTTCCTTTGTGTCTGCAGACGAGAGAATCAGCAAAGAGGAGATGGTGAGATTATCTAAATTGGCGAAGTTTGGCGGGGTCGCTCCTAGAGGTGGCCCAGTTATCCGGGATGTGGAAGAAATCCCGGCGCCAGTATCTCAGCATGGCAGGGCTATCGCAGCTGAGCCGGTGACAATGGTGCCGGCAGATCGGGCTCGGGGGAAACGCCCAATGGAGGAGGATCCAGCGGCGGATCTTAAACGACGAGACCGAGGAGAGCGCGGTTCCAAGAAACACAAACCGCCTCACCAGGAAACTACTCGAGCTGGGTCCTCGTCTAACCGGGCTCGACAGGAGACACCAAACCGGCTGCGACAGGGAGCTCCAGCTGAGGTTAAGCCTCTTGACTTATTTTCCGCCTCACTGACCGGGGATGACACCCATGCCAGCCACTCATTGTGGAATACCCTGTTTCCCGTTCAGGATAGGGTGGACTCCATTGTACCGGCATCCGACGTCGAGAGGGTCGGTCAGTCATCTGTGGATCAGCTGCTGAAATACCTTCTTGCCAACGCTACCCGGGACCTCGCGGCTATTCGAGGGGTACAAAAAAGGCTGGGAGATCTCACCGCCCTTCAGAAGCTGCAGGATGAAGAAGAGTTGCTCAGGGTTGAGAAAGACTCGGCTCTAGAGGCCCTGAAGAAGGCGGAAGATGAGAACCGGCTTCTAAGGGAGGAGAAGGAGAACTTGGAAATTCAGCAACTGGCTCCTGCCTTAGAAGCTCGGGACAAGGTCGAGGCGGAGAACAGGCAGCTTCGCTTGGACATAAAGGAGCTGGAAGATCGCCATGAGGCGGGCACCAGAGAGATAGAACGAACTCTATCTCTCGCCAAAGAGGTGCAAAGAAGAGAGGTCGAGCTGCGAGACAAAATGACTCGCCGAATCAGCCGCACTCGTCAATCCAAATTGAGACAGAAGGACCGCGCCGAGCTTCAAATTGGGCAGAACTATGCTACCGCCTTCAAGGAAGGTTTTGACCATGCTGTTGCTCAGGCGAGGTTGCAGTTTGCTGAGCTCGATAGGGACCAGATGGACTATTTCAAGAAAATTAAAGATGGGCAGCTGGTGGACGAGAGTGAGGGTGAGGAGGTCGAAGGTGAAGATGCAGCTCTTCAGCTCGAGGTCTCCCTAGAAGACTATGATACCCCCTCCGAGGGTGAAGATGAAATTCTATCTAGGATGGAGGGGGGTGACTTGTAGTTTTGTGTATATATATTTTTTGCCATGTAATTTCTTTTTTGAACATAATGAATAAACGGGTTCCGACCATTTTGACCATTTGCATAAGTTTGTGATTTCGATTTGTATATTACGACAATGGGTTTCTTTTGGTAATTTTCATCAAGATAAGAAATCGGTTTAACTCGAAATGGGTTTCTTTTGGTAATTTTCACCAAGATAAGAAATCGGTTTAACTCGAAATGGGTTTCTTTTGGTAATTTTCATCAAGATAAGAAATCGGTTTAACTCGAAATTTTTTGTTAAAAATTTGTATGATCGGAAAATAATAAAAGGAAACCTATGGGTTGAATACTCCGCAGCACTCGGATGAGGTGGATTTTTTAGTTTGCAATTTGGACTCGCGATAGGCGGCAAATTTTTAAATTGGTTTGAACTTGTAGAAGTTACAAACTTTTTGATCGGCTTGCACTCGCGTTGGAGGTTACAAACGTTTTAGATCGGTTTGCACTCGCGTTGTAGGTTACAAACGTTTTAGATCGGTTTGCACTCGCGTTGGAGGTTACAAACATTTTAGATCGGTTTGCACTTGCGTTGGAGGTTACAAACGTTTTAGATCGGTTTGCACTTACGTTAGAGGTTACAAACGTTTTAGATCGGTTTGCACTCGCGTTGGAGGTTACAAACGTTTTAGATCGGTTTG
>QAOA01001820.1:0-114907 GCA_003255065.1 Cercis canadensis
GATTAGGAACTTTTCTAATGACTTTGCTAATTTGATTAAGACTGGAAAGAGAATTGAATTGGGGATCAAAGAAGAGAAGTTGCAAGTGGCTCATTCTAAGGGAAATGACTGTAGCCAGAAGAAAGGAAGTTTTCAAAAGAAAAATGAAGGTGAGGAGAATTGGATCCAGGCACCAGGGCCATTACCATATCTCCACCCACGAGGTCCATATTACTCTCCAATGCCTACTTACTGATAATCACACTTTATATGCAGTAATTATCTCTCATATTTAGTCTTTTAAACCTTTTTTAAGCTGAATTGAGTGGGCTTGGGCCATATTTCATGAGTTTGGATCCAATTGGGCCTAAATGTATTTTTCAGCAATACTAGGCATTTTATGCACTCTCTATTTTTTAGTAATAACTTGAGTTCTAGACATCTAATAATTTTGAATTTTACCTTCTAGAAAAGCTAAGAGAAAGCTCTACAACTTTGATTCAAAGCCCCAAGTCTAATTCGGATGTCTAGCTGGTCATATGCAGCCTAGAAGCCAGAGAAGAGATGCTGTCGCAAGATCCTGACCCACATGCAGTGTTTGAACCATAACTTGAGCTGTAGGTATCGTATGGACTTGAAACTGGTCCCATTGGAAAGCTAAGATGCAGAGCTTCAATTATTATAAAGACTGGTCACAAAATTGTATAGTTTAGATAGTCTTATTTCCTGCCGAAGTTGGCTGATGGTTCCAGAGACCTGTTGACACTTAAATGGGCTTAACTTCCTCAATTCAAGTCCAATTGAGCTCAAACCACAGCCCAATGAAAGCTAAGGCCCATGGAAATAAGTGTGACCTAAAGGAAGTTTAGGTGTGCATGTATTTTTGGAGGTTTATATGCTCAAAAAGAGGCAGCCAAAATTTATAAGGATATTTTAGAAGATATTTTGTAGATAACTTGTTCTTGTTTTCTTAGTCTCTAAGTTTTCTCTCTAGATATTTTTTGTAAACTTGGTTTCTCTTGTTGATGAAGGGCTGAATACTCAAATCAATCTAGGTTTTGGCTGTTATGATTATTAATTCTGAGATTATGCTTTGATTGTTATTCATTTTGTGGTTAATCTACTTCTTTTTTTCCTCTGAAATATTCTGTTTGAATTGCTTAAATTCATATTTGAATTTTCATGTGTTAATTGCTTAATTGCATGTGATAAAAGAGAAAATTAAAGGTTAATCAATGTTTCTAAGCTTTTGGATGGATTCTTTACCCTTGACTGGATTCTAGACTTCGGTAAAACTGGATTTGAATGAGTGCTTAAGTTGATCCAAATTCTGGTTGCTTAACCAGTGGATATCCATAGAGTACTGAGAGGCTTCTTGATGTGTTCTAAGGTCAATAACTAGGTTAATAATTGAATGGATTCTTTGAAATCAATGATGAATTAAAATCAGCATCAGTTAGACTTGGATTGGTTGTTTTCCTTAAGGTTTACCACTTTTAATTAATTTCTGTTAATCATTTCAACAAAACAAACCTCCATGTTTCTATGTTTCTTAATCTCATTCATTACTTAGAGTAATCATTTGGTTCGACTTGGTGTTGCCTTATGCTACAAGTAGCTTTGGTAAACCGACTTTAAACTTTCACTAATTTGGAGAGCATCGGCAGCTCATCAAATTTTAGCGTCGTTGCTAGGGATTATTCTAGTTTTGAATCAATATTATTAGTAGTGAAACTGAGTTTTAACTTCTCCCTGATTCACGATGCTTGTGTGTTTGTGTTCTTTTTACGGTTTAGGCCACTTTTCCATTACTTTTTGGCCAATTTTCTCTTTTGTGTGAGACCTGTGGCCATTGTTTTTCTTGCTTTGTGGTTTTCTTAGATGTTTTAGGTTGTTACTGTGTGAATTCTAGTGATTTAGATCATTTCTCCCTTGTTTTCCCTTTATTTTGGCTTGAATTAGTGATTTCTGAGTGTACTGTTCCGTCCAAATTTTGTGCTTCGATTGACCTGAAACTTGATCAGTTGAAGGAAAACGAGCCAACATTTTTGTGCTTCACTATGAGGTCTTCGTTTTTAAGCCAAATTCCACTATTTTGACCATTTTTCCATTTTTTTAAAGATTTTTTATTTGATTTTTGAGTTCCATTTTCATCCACCTTTCATTCTGTGATGCTCTAAAAAAATTTTAAAATGTTTAGATACATTTTTTAGTATTATTTTGGTGTATTTTCACATTTGTTTTATGCTTTTGGTGTGTTTCTGTTTTAGTCAAATTCTGTCATTTTTGTGTGTTTTTGTGTATTTTGGTGTGTTTAGGCATTCAACCACTGATATGCATCGTATATGACTAGGTCTTCTCCTTTTGAATTACTTGAAGTTGACCTTGAAATAGAGAGAACCTTACATACACTTGCTAGAGCACATAGAGCAGCTGATAATATAGAACCGACCATGGCTGAAAATAGACCTCCTGTTGTTATTCCTGTTGTTGATCCTGTTGATAATGCTAATAGAGCTGATAATGCTAACAGGGCTAGAAATAATAATAATATGCAAGCTAGAGATAAAACTCTTAAGGAATTGACTACCCCTGATGTTGCTTATCAACCTTTAGAGATCCAATATCCTGAACTTGATATTGCTTTTGAATTAAAATCTGGATTGATACACTTGTTGTCAAAGTTCCATGGCCTTGCAGGTGAAGATCCTCATAAACATCTAAAGGAATTCCATGTGGTTTGTTCCACAATGAGGCCACAAGGAATCTCTGAAGAGCATATCAAGTTGAGAGCATTCCCTTTCTCCCTTGTTGATGCAACTAAGGATTGGCTCTTTTACTTGTCACAAGGTTCAGTGAGAAATTGGAGTGACATGAAGAAACTATTTTTGGCGAAGTTCTTCTCTGCATCAAGGATTGCCGCAATTCGAAAAGACATTTGTGGCATAAGACAACTGCCAAGGGAGACATTACATGAGTATTGGGAAAGATTCACCAAGTTGTGCTCAAGCTGTCTTCACTATCAAATAAGTGATCAGCTTTTGATACAATACTTCTATGAGGGCTTGTCACCTCCGGACAGGAGTAACATTGATTCTGCTAGTGGAGGAGCATTAGTAGATAAAACACCAGCTGCTGCCAGAGCTTTGATTTCCAATATGGCTGAAAATTTCCAGGAGTTTTGTGTTAGGATGATTCCTTCCACTAAGGGAGTCAATGAAGTTGTCGTATCACTTGCTGACCAACAAAGAATGGAGCACATACTTGATGAATTGACCTCCTTGGTAAGGCAGTTGGCAGTGGGACAACAACTACCTACACCTCCACCTGCAAGCTTGTGTGGCATTTGCTCTTGTCCATCTCATCCCACAGATGCATGCTCTACACTTCAAGATAGTGATTCTGGATTTCAAGATTCCTCTGTAGCTGCAGCAGGTATTTTTTCTGGTAGACCCCAATACCAACCACAGCAGCAGCCTAGATATAATCCATACTCCAACACTTATAACTCTGGCTGGAGAGATCATCCAAATTTCAGATATGATAATGCTGTAGCACCACAACAACAGCCATCCCAACAACAACAACTAGCAATAGTATAGGCAACCATTTCAGCAATAGAACCAATTTCAACCAGCTAGGCAGAGCCAGTTTCAACCAACTAGGCCACCCGTCCAGCAGCAACCTATGCAACAAGCTAGCCCATCAACATCCAAACCTGATCCTTCATTAAAGGATTTGGTGCAACAAATAGCCACTAGCAACATTCGATTTCAACAGAGGACAGAGGCCACAATTCACAATTTAGAGACTCAGATTGGTCAATTGGCATCCTTATTGGATACCCTGTAGTCCTAAGGTTCTGGGCACCTTCATTCTCAGATAATTCCCAATCCAAATGGGAAGAATGTGAATGCAATCACTCTTAGGAGTGACAAGTCAATTTCAAACCCTGCACCTGCAGTTCAAAGTAAACCGAGTGTGCCAGTTAAACCTATTGTTGACCTTAACAGTTCCAGCCAAAGCACTAGTAGTTCTACTCCAAAGATGCCACAGTAGAAGCCTACGTATTTTGTGCCTCTTCCTTTTCCACAGAGAGCCACTCAGTCCAAGAAAACAGATGAGACTGAGAAGGATAGAGAGCTTCTTGAGACTTTCAAGAAAGTGGAAGTCAATATTCTATTGCTGGATGCAATTAAGCAAATTCCTAAATATGCCAAATTTCTAAAGGAATTATACATCCAAAGGAGGAGGCTGAAGGGCAATGAGAGAATTAGCATGAGTCAGAATGTTTCAGCCCTTATCAACCTATGACCCACAAATGCAAGGATTCAGGAACTTTCACAATTCCATGTGTTATAAGCAATTCCAAGTTTGAGCATGCCATGCTAGACCTCGGTGCTTCCATTAATGTGATGTCTATATCTGTGTTTAGTTCTAT
This sequence comes from Cercis canadensis, assembly GCA_003255065.1. Classification (NCBI taxonomy): domain Eukaryota; kingdom Viridiplantae; phylum Streptophyta; class Magnoliopsida; order Fabales; family Fabaceae; genus Cercis; species Cercis canadensis. The sequence continues at coordinate 4,421 of QAOA01001820.1, forward strand.
TGGATTTGGACCCTTGAGAGCTATTGGTGTTGTTATTCAATTGGCCAATAAGAGTAGTGCGTATCCAGCTGAATTAATTGAAGATGTATTAGTCAGGGTTGATGAGTTGATCTTCTCTACAGATTTCTACATTCTGGAGATGGAGAGACAGTTACAATCCAGCAAGGTTCCACTCATTCTAGGGAGACCATTCCTCAAGATCGCACGGACCAAAATCGATGTGTATGTGAAAACTCTATCCATAGAGTTTGGAGACTTTGTTGTACAGTTTAATATTTTTGAGCCTATGAAGTATCCCATGGATGAGCACTCTGTCTTTTACATTGATTTGATTGATGATCTAGTTGGAAATGAGTATGATAAGCTCTATGCTGATTTTCCTAATTTGGTTGGTGTTGATGACTCTGTTCGGTGCCACTCCTGTCCTGATTGTGATGGTGATATACCTTGTGCTGTGTGTGCTTAGATATCTGCCTTCTTGAGCAATACTGATTCTATGTGTTGCAATTGTGGTGATTCTGCTTGCCCTATTTGTTTTGAAATTGTGGCATTTTTAGAAAAAGATGACTCTATCACAGAGGCTGTGGTTGTTGATGATCCTGCAGAGTTAGTGGATGTGTATGAGGAGCTATGTTTTGATTTCCTTGACTTTATGGGTATAGAGGATTATGTCCAGTATGATTCACATGTTGTTTGTGATGGTGATATGAGATGTGCTGTCTGTGCTGAAATTTCTACATTCTTGAGCGATGGCAATCCTGGTGAATCTGGTTCTGGTTCTGATTCTGCGGCTTTTGAAGATGACTCTACGGGGCAACCCAAGACTTCGTGAGAGTGGTCTTTGACCCCGGTATCTAGCTGTGTTTGTTGCAAATAAAAAGAAGATGATACCTTGAGCTTCAGGGGAGTACATTTTCTGATTATATTGCTATAATTGTATTTTATTTTCTATTCTGTTTTACTTTAGTCTGTTTCTTTTTTGGTTTTTGCTTTGAATTTTCTGTTTTCTAGTCTTGTTTTTAATTCTATTTTTGTTTTTGTTACTGTTTTCTGTTGTTCATTTTATTTTCAATTTTCTATTATTGATGTCATTACTGCTTTATCTTACCCCACATGCGTGTGGGAAGTTCGGTCATTTCTTGGACGTGCAGGTTTTTACCGGCGCTTTATCAGAGACTTCAACAAGATAGTCATCCCGTTGTCTAGCCTCCTACAGAAAGATGTGGAGTTTCTGGTTGATCAGAAGTGCAAGGAAGCTTTCAACCGCCTCAAGTCATTCTATGAGGGAGCTAAAAAGGATATAGTGGAGGAGGTCCACTTGCACGATGCAATCTACCTCCCCTGATAAAGATGTTTCTTCTCTCTCTTTTATTTTACTTGTCCTTATGTGATTGATATTAATTGAGAACTGTTTTGAAGCTTTTACATTGAGGGCAATGCAAAATTTAAGTGTAGGGAAGGTTTACATTCTGTTTTTTTGTGTGTTTTTAATTATGTTTTCTGTTTAATTTACTGTTTATTGGTTTTATTTATTTTGCTATTTTCTATTTAGTGTTCTTGCTATTTTTTCTGTTTTCTGTCAATTTTTTGTTTTTATTTTAATTTTCTGTTCACTTTACTGTTTTCTGCTTTTATTGCCTTCCAATGATGTTTTAGAATTCGTGAAGTTGTAAGTTAAAACAATTGCGATTCAAAGTTCATAACATGATTGAATAATTTGTTTTTCATCCTTAATTTCACATGCTTGGTTTTAGATGTTGGATTAGTGATTAAAGTTTGATAAATGCATGCCTCGTGAGATTTTGAGCCTTTTAATGGATGGATTTAGCATTTGTGTCATTCTTTTCTTTTTAGTGTGATTTTCACTCATGAATTTTGATCACTCTAGAACTTGCTTTGATTCTTTTTAAAGCTGCATTTTCATTTACATACATGAACATGATTGAGGCATTCTTTCTTGATTTAGCTCTTTTGCCAAATAGCCAACCTTGTATTATTTTCCTTTGATTACCCCCTTGAGTCTATTTGTCTATCTTTGGTCTTAGCTCATTATGTGCCTATGTGAAGAATCATGTTGTTACCTTACCTTAGGGAATGGGAGAACATTGGTTCATTATCTTGGAGGAACTCTTATGCTTGTGGATAATTAATAATGCAAGTGTAGAGGTAGTAAAAATTATTGTGCAATGTGCAAAGTGAGATGTGAAAGAAATAAAGAAAAAAAAAATCAATTGGTTCATTAAAAAGAAAAGAAATCAGAATTGTGAAAAAGGAAAGAAAAAGGAAAAGGAAGGAATATGTGAAAAGAAAATAGAGTATGCTTTACATGTTTGAAAATTGGAAAAAAGTTTCATGCTTGTTAATTAAATTCCTCTCCAGTGCTCTTTTATTCTCTTAGGGTACTTAGCTTGTCATATCCATATTATTCCTACCTTTTACTTTGGCCCTATTACAACCTTGAATAAAGTCCTCTTGATTTGTGTGTGCATTTGTTTGAGTAGTGAAAAAGTAGAAGATAAGCAAACCTATGATAGTGCATTTCTTCATGAGTTTCATTGAGTGAAATACTTATATTCTAAACACTTGAGAGATTAAGAGTATATTTTGTGAGAATCTATCATTCTTGACTCATGTTTTTCAATTGAAGTTACCTTAATTGTTGATTTTGGATGTGAAAAAAAATTTATTTCATTAATGTTGTGACTTCCTTGAATTTTTAAGTACTCTTCTTGTTTTTGAACTTATGCAATTCTTGAATANGTGAAAAAGAAAAGAAAAAGGAAAAGGAAGGAATATGTGAAAAGAAAATAGAGTATGCTTTACATGTTTGGAAATTGGAAAAAGTTTCATGCTTGTTAATTAAATTCCTCTCCAGTGCTCTTTTATTCTCTTAGGGTACTTAGCTTGTCATATCCATATTTTTCCTACCTTTTACTTTGGCCCTATTACAACCTTGAATAAAGTCCTCTTGATTTGTGTGTGCATTTGTTTGAGTAGTGGAAAAGTAGAAGATAAGCAAACCTATGGTAGTGCATTTCTTCATGAGTTTCATTGAGTTAAATACTTATATTCTAAACACTTGAGAGATTAAGAGTATATTTTGTGAGAATCTATCATTCTTGACTCATGTTTTTCAATTGAAGTTACCTTAATTGTTGATTTTGGATGTGAAAAAAAATTTATTTCATTAATGCTGTGACTTCCTTGAATTTTTAAGTACTCTTCTTGTTTTTGAACTTATGCAATTCTTGAATATCATTGGGAATTTTTGAGTTAGTTTGTTTATTTTTCCTCGTTTCTTAGTTTTGGAATTCTACTTTACCCGAGACGTGCAAAAGCTAAGTGTGAGAGAATTTGATAATCACACTTTATATGCAGTAATTATCCTTCATATTTAGTCTTTTAAACCTCTTTTAAGCTAAATTGAGTGGGCTTGGGCCACATTTCATGAGTTTGGATCCAATTGGGCCTAAATGTATTTTTCAGCAATATTGGGCATTTTATGCACTCTCTGTTTTACAGGAATAACTTGAGTTCTAGACATCTAATAATTTTGAATCATACCTTGTAGGAAAGCTAAGAGAAATCTCTACAACTTTGATTCAGAGCCCCAAGTCTAATTCGGATGCCTAGCTGGTCATATGTAGCCTGGAAGCCAGAGAAGAGATGCTGTCGCAGGATCCTGACCCGCATGCAGTGTTTGGACCATAACTTGAGTTGTAGGTGTCGTATGGACTTGAAACTGGTCCCATTGGAAAGCTAAGACGTAGAGCTTCAATTTTTATGTAGACCAATTACCAAATTGTATAGTTTAGATGGTCTTATTGCCTGTCAAATTTGGCTGATGGTTCCAGAGACCTTGATGTTTACTTTTATAAACTTGTATTCAATTGAAATGATGCTATAAACATTCTAGGCAAGTATACCTATCGTTTTGTAGGATAGCTTGATTGAGTACGAATGTCGATCCCACGAGGAACTATAGCTATTAGTAGTAATCCCTTTTCTATTATCTAACCTTAGAATTATGGTTTAATAAGAGAAATCGATTAATCTAAATTAAATGAATGAATCAGGAAAGATGATAACAAAGAATTTGATAGATTTATCGAATGAGTAGGATGAGTCAAAATAAGAATCTTCCTATGACATACCTTGCATTCTCATATTTAACTCAATGATCGAAACTTCTCTACTTGGACTGATGAGAATTCCAGAATTATGTCTCAATCTTTCTCAAGTAATAAGACATCTATTGCTAGGTTGATTGACTAAAATCTCTTCACAATCAAAACCCCCAAGAATGCATTAATTCGTGTTCTATGAATTCCCTTAGTACATTGGCTTAAATCAGAAGATTCATGTGAATCCTATCTCTAGTGATTCCAAGCAAACCCCACTGTCTACAAATGATCTAAATCAATTTATAATTTCTCAATACATAAATTGAAATCTGGTATTAAATCAGCAGCATGCTTTGTCAACTTAACACAAATAACAATCATAGACAATTCCAAGAAATGAAGACATCTTCTCATCAATTCAAAAGGAGAATAGTACAATTGTATTTCTAGGGTTCATCCTAACTAACTTTTACAAATCAGTTCACGATAAAATCTGAATCAACAAAATGCAGAGAAGACAAGATAGAATCAGGAAAACTCGTTCTCATGAAGTCCCTTCAAGTAGTTGATCTTCTATCTTGCTCTTCTCCAATCTTCCAAAATGCTCCTACTGCACCTGACCTCTGATGTCGCCCAAAATCTCTAAGTGTTCGACTATCAAAAGATGTCTCCCCCTTTTCCTCAAATTCCAATAAATACTTCATCTAATTCTAGGGTTTCACCCTTCAGATGCTCGAAGACGACCACGACACGGCCATGTTCACTTACAGTAGCTGGGCATGTCACTTAAATGCCTCGAAGGGACTTCAGACACGGCCGTGTTCACTTCTTCTTCAGCCTGTGTTCAAACCAACATGGCCGTGTTTCTGTAGGGGAGGGGCGTGTTCCACTCAGGGAGATTCTCTGGAGGTATGACACGGGCGTGTTCATTACAAGGCTTGGCCGTGTTCCTTAGCAACTGGAGCAGGACTCTCTGGAGGTCAAACACGGCCATGGACACGTGCATGTCTAAGCCGTGTCCCCTAAATGGACTTCATGATCTGGTGGTTTTTACTCCAAAAACTCCCTAAAACTCTTCCTCTTGCTTGATCAGCCAGAGAAACACCTGAAAGACAAATAGTAGGGATAAGTACCATGTTTAAAGCAAATTGTGCTCGAATCTGAGTAGGAAACCATTGATAAACATGGAACTTAACAATAGAAAAAGCACATATCAAATACCCCCACACTTAAGCTATTGCTTGTCCTCAAGCAATTCAAATCAGAACATGTCTCTTTACAAGCTCTATCCCTGGGAAAGCGGTTAAATTCAAAAAAGTAAATGCTATGTACTTTACCCTCAACAGCTGCATTACTCAGTCCCGATAAAGAGCTCATGAACCCAGTTAATTGAACTACATAATTGTCTTAGCGCACCCCTGTGTCTCAATAGAATCACCATGCTTCCTACTAAGTTTAATCATAGACAGAAAAATAAATACATAATGTCAAGAACTCAAGTACTACTATTTTTCTTTTCTTGCATAGTTAGGGGTTCTAGGATGTGGTGTCCGGTCATTGCCTGCGACCCACATTCAACTAGTTATACTTTTATGGCATACTCATATCCTTCTCCAGTTTCAGGCACATAAGGTAGAGGAGCAGAGCCCCACTATGCTCAAAATAACTACTAAACTATCCCAAAATATCAATTTTTTTTTCAAGAAATGAATTGATGTAGGCACAGGGTATTATCCAAATCAGACACTCAGGGTTAACTTCTACAAGGTTGTATTTCAAAATCCTAGGTCCACTGAACCTAGGTGGTGACCTCCTAATGCAACTAGCTAAAAGGCAAGATATTGAGCAAAAACAATCAAACACATCACAAAAAAATAAAATTCCCCAGAAATATCACTTCAAGAGCACAATATCCTAATTAGAATTACTTCAGACATTTGCAACCTATTCAGTTCATGCATCATGTGAAAACATTTCAAGTTTAAGTACAGATATATTCCCCCCCACACTTAAGAGCGACATTGCCCTCAATGTATGAATAGCAAAAGCAAGAGGACAAATAATCCCTGAATGAAGGTGTTCTTGATGATCTGAGCAGGTGCCGGTGACATCCCAGTGAAGCAGAATGTGATGCTGCAAAAAAAATTGAGTCGACTAGAACAAGAGTGAAGAGGTTAAGAATTAAGAAAAATTACTAAAATACTAAAGTATTACAGTTAAGTCAAAAAGAAAGGTCAAACAGAAATTCATAAAAATAAACTAATCCCTACGTAGGTCTCTCGAAGGCTCCAAGTGTGATAGAGTCGGCAAGTCAGGCGGTGGAGCAGACGAAGACTCTGGTGGTGGTGGTAGTGGTGGTGGTGGTGGTGCTCGGGAGGTAGTGTGTGGAGGATGGGTCGGTTGGACCGAGGGGGTTGGGTCCAAATCATCCTCTAGATCCTGGAAGCGAGGTGACATGGGTGGCGAAGGAGGTTGGATGCCCATGTGCTGGCTCTGCATCTGTAAGGTGACCTCGACCCACCGGTGATGTGCTCGGGTGTAGGCCATCCATTGGAGCTGGTCGTTGCGCATCTGGCGGTGGTTCACGATGAGGCCGTTGAGTCGGGCTCTCGTCCCATCGACCTCCACCTCGATACAACTCAACTGCCTCTCGATAGGTGTGGGTTTGCGCTCCTCCTCCTCGGGCGATGTGAGAGGGACTCCTGGAAATGGCTGGGAGGAGGACGGGGCTGATGGGCTCGGGCTTGCTGTAGGTGGCACCTAGGATGGACTGGCGGTTGGAGCGTCAGGTCGGGGCTCCTCGGTGGCATCTGTGGAGGGTCACTCCGCTGGTGGTGCCTCAGGCACTGCTCGTGGCGGAGCGCCAACAATGGCTAGGTAGGTGCCCTGACTGTCGGAGCGGCGCTCGACCATACCCATGGCTCGTAGGGTGTCCATCCCTAGAGGTAGCGGGGGACAAGCCACTATGAGAGTGGACTCGTCATCGAGAACGCCCAAGTGTCGTGCTAGCCGGGTTATGACGGAGCCCCCTCCGATAGCGCCGAAGTTGGCCCTCTGCAAATAACCTCGAACCAGCTGGAGGAATTCGTATCCTAAGTGGCAATAGTGCCTCTCCTGGATGCATCAGAGGTAGAACATGCCTCTCTTGCTGACGACGCCGGTGCTCTCCCGCCTCGCAATCAAGGAGTGGACGAGGAGCTTGTGAATGACACGGAGGGCCGGTGAGCGAAGGGTTGAGGCCTTAGACCTCTTAGCCTCATAAGCAGCCTCAGTGCTGATGGTTCGCTAGTAGTCCGCAGGCTCAATGCTCGGTGAATGCCAGTCCAAATAGCAGGAGTCGTAGACGAATCCCTGCTCTGTTAGCCCTGCTGCTTCAGTGAATTGCTCGAGACTCATAGCATGCATAAATGTGCCGAGGTGAAATCGGATGGCGTTCGGCTCATGCCACATGGTGGAGGAGTCAGTGAATGTGGTGTGGAACTCCACCGTGGCGAGAAACTCTAGAGTGAGTTCTCGGTACACAGGCTCTCGGAGGTCTAGGATGCTGCTCCACCGACTGAAGCTAAGTAGACGCCGCACCTCCTGCTCGATGCCTAGCTCCTGCAGCACAATCCACTCTGGGTAGCGGCTGGGCTCAAAAGGTTTGGTGGAGAGTTAGGCTAGCCTCTCCTTGGGCTCATCGCCCTGAAATCGAAGAGAGGGGTGCACTGAGGCGTCCACGGCCCTGGATCTCCGCTTCTTGGCAGGAGGCGAGGGTGACTCTTGCGAGGTCGGGCGGTTCTTCCTTGGTTGCAGCTTCTCACGGCGCTGCTGCGACTCCTCGGTGCGCTTTGTCATGGTGTTTCCTGTAAAAACAATTTAACCAAATGAATCCCATAGCATGAAATCTTTGAAAACAGGACAACCGCTGCATGTAAAAGAAATTCATGCACAATGCAAGTCTTATAAAACATTGGATAATTGCAACTTTGAAAATGCATGTCTAAATGACAAATACTAAGCCTAGCCATGTTCCCTAGAGTATAGCAACAGTGAGATTCAGCAAATCCCAAATTGGCCATTTAGTTTCCCCAGTATGGACAAAATTCACAAATCAGATAATTCTGCAGCTATATGTCAACTGTACTACATCAGTAATTGCCCCCAAATTTTCTAAATTTTAACAGTTAAGTAGCAGCAATTCCACAGCAATAATTCATTAGTAGCATGTCAACAATGGACCTTCTTGATACTACTGACAAAAGCACAAACAACACAGGCAATGAATCAACAGATGAGCAGTCATTCCCACAGCAACAATGAAAAATATCAATTGCCATGAGCAATAAACAGCAGGCATTCCCCAAGCAAGAATTTTCACTGGCAGTGCCTACATGACTGGAAATTGCAAGAAAATAACAGATGCTTCAACAACCAGATTCCCAAAACCAGCAATCAGCAAGGCCAACTTTGTATTTTTGTTTAATATGCATCTTACAGTTAACCCCCCCCCCCCACATTCCCTCACTAAGAAAATAGGTAAAAATTGCATTCAACACTCAACTGAAACAATATAGAAATACGCATAAAAATGAAGGAAAATGCAGTTAAAACAACTCAGAATTACAAATAAGAGGGAAGGAAGAGTCCATACCTGTGAGTGAAGAACAAAAACTAAAATTATGCGTGAAGAAGAACTTGACAGAATGCCTAAGGATAGGGCTATGGGAAGATTCGATTGAGCAAGAATTTTAGGCTTAATGCAGAGGGGTTTGGCCGAAAATGATGGTGGGAGTGCCGAAGGGTAAGGGATTTGGGGAAAATTGAGAGGAAATTGGGGATTTCTGAAATGGAGGAATGACCCGCGAAGAGGGAAATTTTAAGTGTCACTGCGACACGCCCACAACACGGTCGTGTTGCATGGGCGTGTTGGGTCTGAGAGGGGAAACACGGGGTGAACACGTGTGTGTCAGAGGGCGTGCTAATGGACACGGGGACAACACGCCCGTGTATCGGGCCGTGTTCAAAGAGTGAAAAATTGCTTTAAGTGACACGGGGTAAACACGGCTGTGTTTAATGGCCGTGTTGCGTGGCACGGGATGCTTTAATACTCACCTAAGGTGGACATGGCTGTGTGTTAGCTGGATACATCCTGGACAATAGACACGGCCGTGTCATTAACCGTGTTCCTCTCCTGAACTCCCTGTGTGGTCCACACGCATGGTGACACGGCCATGTCATTGGCCGTGTTGTCCACTTATGGTCTCTGTGAGGTTCACACGGGGTAGAACACGCCCGTGCTTCTGCCCATGTTCTGCACTCTAATCTTAAAATCGAAATTGCACCCTGTAGACATGCCTCAAACAACACCTGCACACTAAAACAATTGGAAACAGCTAAGACAATTTAAGAGAATAATTCAATCCAAAGCATAAAGGGAAATGAAAACAAAAGCAAAGCAAAGCACTAAAATTCTTTTGGGTTGCCTCCCAACAAGCGCTTCTTTAAAGTCAATTAGCTAGACTTGAGGATTGGGGAGCTACTGCATGAGGTCTTGGAGGTGACAGACATCCTTTGGCAGTTCTTGGATGCTAGCACCATGATACAACTTCAATCTCTGCCCATTGACCTTGAAGGTGCCTTTCTCTGGGTGAGTGACCTCAACAGCGCCATGAGGAAATACTTGCTTAACCATGAAGGGGCCTAACCATCTGGACCTAAGTTTGCCTGAGAACAACCTTAAGCGTGAATTAAAGAGCAACACTTGGTCCCCAAGCTGAAACTGCTTAGATGATTTAATGCGCTGATCATGCCACTTCTTAGCCTTTTCCTTGTACAACCTTGAATTTTCATAGGAAACATCCCTCCATTCGGCCAGTTGATTCAATTGGAGCAACCTCTTTTCACCTGCATCACACAAATCATAATTGAGAGATTTTATAGCCCAAAAAGCCTTGTGCTCCAACTCTACTAGCAAATGACAGGACTTCCCATAAACAAGTTTGTACGGGGTGGTACCAATAGGGGTTTTGAAGCCTGTCCTATAGGCCCACAGAGCATCATCTAATTTTAAGGACCACTCCTTTCTAGATCGCTCTATGGTCTTTTCCAGAATTCTTTTGAGTTCCCTATTCGTCACCTCTACTTGGCCACTAGTTTGGGGGTGATAGGAGGTTGCCACTTTATGTAGCACCATATCTCTTCAGGGTATTAGCTAACTGTTGGTTACAAAAGTAGGTGCCTCTATCACTAATGATGGCTCGTGGCGCTCCAAACCTAGCAAACAATGTCTTAAGGAACTTGACAACTACCCTAGCATCATTGGTAGGCAAACCCTGAGCTTCTACCCATTTAGATACGTAATCTACTGCAACTAGGATATATTTGTTCCCATAGGATGAGGGAAAAGGGCCAATGAAGTCAATGCCCCAGACATCGAAGACTTCACACACTAAGATGCTGGTCTGGGGCATTTCATCCTTCTTAGAAATGTTACCTGTGCGCTGGCAATTGTCACATTGCTTCACATACCTATGAGCATCCTTGAATAAAGTAGGTCAATAAAAACCTGACTCTAGGACCTTCCTTGCTGTCCTATTGGCTTGATAATGCCTTCCAATTGGACCCTTGTGGCAGTGCTCCAAGATGCTTTCCGTTTCAGGATAGGCGATACAACGCCTTATTATTTGGTCTGCACAAATGCGAAATAGATAGGGATCCTCCCAAAGGTAGTACTTCAAATCAGAGAAGAATTTCTTCTTCTGAGAATAAGTTAACTCCTTTGGAAGAACCCTACCTGCAAGATAGTTAGCAAAATCAGCAAACCAGGGGATATCCCGCCATTCAACCTCACATAAGTGTTCATCTGGAAAAGTATCATGTAAGTCCTCTTCCACTAACTCCCCTTGAGCTGGGGATTCCAGACGAGACAGATGGTCTGCTGCTAGGTTCTCGGATCCCTTGCGATCTCGGATTTCTAGGTCGAATTCCTGCAATAACAGAACCCAGCGTATTAGACGAGGTTTAGCATCATTTTTAGTCAAAAGGTACCTCAATGCTGAATGATCAGAATACACAATGACTTTAGACAAGATCAAATAAGATCGAAATTTGTCCAAGGAGAAAACCACTGCAAGCAATTCCTTCTCAGTAGTAGTGTAATTCTTCTGAGCATCAATCAAAGTCTTGCTTGCATAGTAGATGGGTCGGAAGTGCTTGTCCCTGTGCTGCCCCAAGACTGCTCCCACTGCAAAATCACTTGCATCACACATCAGTTCAAATGGTGATGACCAATCAGGTGTAATCATAATGGGGGCCGTAGTCAATTTGTCCTTTAAGGTGTTAAATGCAAGCATGCACTCCTTATCAACGACAAAAGGGACTTCATTTTCGAGCAATCTAGTAAGGGGTCTAGCTATCTTGGAGAAATCCTTGATAAATCTTCTATAAAAACCAGCATGACCTAGAAAGCTCCTGATTGCTGTAACAGAGGTAGGAGGTGGCAATTTAGCAATGGTCTCTACTTTTGCCCTGTCTACCTCTATACCCTTACTAGAGATCTTGTGGCCTAGCACTATACCTTCTTGGACCATAAAATGGCACTTCTCCCAATTCAAGACCAGGTTAGTCTCCTCACACCTCTCAAGTACTCTGGCCAAGTTATCCAAACACAAATCGAATGAATTGCCAAAGACAGAGAAGTCATCCATAAACACCTCCATAGTGTCCTCAACCAATCTATCGAAGATTGCCATCATACACCTCTGAAAAGTGGCGGGGGCATTACACAACCCAAATGACATTCTCCTATAAGCAAATGTACCGTAGGGACATGTGAAAGTTGTCTTCTCCTGGTCTTCCGGGGCGATAGGTATTTGGAAATACCCTGACATGCCATCAAGAAAACAATAAAAGGCATGTCCAGCCATACGCTCCAAAATCTGATCTATGAACGGTAAAGGGAAATGATCCTTGCCGGTGGCATCATTTAACTTCCGATAGTCTATACAGACTCTCCACCCTGTGACCGTCCTCATTGGCACTAATTCATTTTTCTCATTGGGTACCACTGTCATGCCCCCCTTCTTTGGCACCACTTGCACCGGACTAACCCATGAACTGTCAGCGATGGGGTAAATGACTCCTGCATCCAGAAGTTTGATCACCTCCTTTTTCACCACTTCTTTCATGTTCGGATTCATCCTTCACTGTGGCTGCACCAAAGGTTTGCAATTTTCTTCTAATGCAATCTTGTGGGTGCAAAATGAAGGGCTGACTCCTTTCATGTCTGAGATTTTCCATGCTATAGCTTTCTTGTGCATTTTAAGCACATCCAAGAGCTTCCCTTTTTGCTCCTTTGTCAAGTTTGCTGCAATGATTACAGGCAACTTGGAGTTTTCCGCTAGGAAAGCATATTCCAAGTGCTCTGGAAGTTGTTTTAGCTCCAGCTCTGGCGGTTCCTCAATGGATGGCTTGATTCTGATTCTGTTCCCCTCAATCCTCTCCAGAGATGTGTCTCTGGTCAATGGTTTCTGGGCTTGCATGTGTGCCACATGCTCCCTAATCTCAGCGTGATCTGTCTCTTCCTCTCCCTGCATGATACATGTTTCCAGTGCATCTCTTGTAAAGATTTCCTGCATACATTGAAGCACACACGAGTCAATAGTATCAACATAAAAACATGTATCATCAGTACTCATTTTGTGTTTCATGGCCTCAGATATTTTAAATATCACTTGCTCGTCGCCCACTCTCAAAGTTAGCTTGCCACCATGAACATCAATGATGGCTTTAGCCGTAGCAAGGAACGGTTGGCCTAGGAGCAAGGGTACTTCCACATCTTCATCCATATCCATGATCACAAAATCAACCGGGAAAATGAATTTATCAACTTTCACTAGGATATCCTCTATTATCCCCTTGGGATAGGTGATAGATCTATCTGCTAGCTGAATACTCATCCTAGTGGGAGTCGGTTCTCCAAGTCCCAGTCTCTTAAACATACAATAAGGCATTAAATTTATGCTAGCTCCTAAATCCGCTAATGCCTTATCAACAGATAAACTACCAATGTTGCAGGGAATAGTAAAACTCCCTGGATCTTTAATCTTCCGTGGTAGCTTGTTTTGAACTATGGCAGAGCATTCTGCATTTAGAGTCACCATAGACAGCTGCTCGAGCTTGCTCTTGTTGGAAAGGAGTTCCTTCAAGAATTTAGCATATTTTGGCATTTGTGAAAGGGCTTCCACAAAAGGAATATTTATGTGCAACTGTTTAAATAGCTCGAGAAACTTGCTAAATTGCTCCTCTTTTTTATCTCTTGCAAGCCTGCTCGGGTAAGGGATAGGTGGCTGGTATTCTTTTACCACTCTCTCCTTCGGTTCTTCTACCTTTTCTGAAACAGGTTCTCCCAATTTCTCAAATTCAACAGCACATCCATCACCCACACCTCCATCACCAGGTTGCTCTTTCTCTACTCCCTTGAGTTCCTTGCCACTCCTCAAGGTGATTGCCTTGGCTTGCTCCTTAGGATTTGGCTCGGTTTAGCTAGGTAGAGTCCCTGATGATCTTTCTGACATCAACTTGGCTAGCTGGCCAATCTGAGTCTCAAGATTATGGATGGAAGCCTCTTGATTCCTCAAGGATGTTTCATTGCTGTTAAACCGTCCTTCTGATGCTGTTATAAATCTGGAAAGTTGGTCTCTGTGGGGGGTTAGAATGTTGCTAAAATCCAGGGGAAGGACCTTGTCCTTACTACCCTAGGACTTGCCTTTGCTGCCCTTGGTTGCTCCAAGTGAAATTCGGGTGATTTCTCCACCCAGGATTGTACGTGTTAGAATAAGGATTATTTGTCATTCTACTTCCCAAATAATCTGCTTGTTCTACTGGTGATCCCGAATCGGAGGCTTGGCACTCATGATTAAAATGTCCTCCCCCACAATTACCACATCTCATAACAGATAAGGAAGAAGTAGGTCCGCCCATATCATCGATCTTCTTAGTAAGGGCCTTTATTTTTGCCTCTAAAGAGGTAGAGGTGGCCACATTATGCACTCTTCCTAATCTGGCCTTCATCCTTTGGTTTCCCCACTGGTAGTTGTTGGTAGCAATTTCATCAATCAAAGTATGTAGTTCTTCAGGAGTTTTGAAACTTGTGGTTCCTCCTGAGGATGAATCAATTTGCTGCCTAGTCCCAAAATTGAGACCACTCTGAAAAGTTTGCATCTGAACTCCCAAGTCCAACCCATGATGTGGGCATTTTCTCAACAAGTCATTCCATCTCTCCCATAGTTCGTAGAGTGATTCACCATCCATTTGTTGGAAGGAGAAAATATCATTCCTAAGCTTGGCTGTTCTTGCTAGAGGAAAGTACCGGCCTAGAAATTTTTCAGTTAGCTCATTCTATGTCTTGATAGACCCCGGAGGTAGTGTCTTCAACCATGACTTTGCCTTACCCTTTAGTGTAAAGGGGAAGAGCCTCAGTCTAATTGCATCCTCACTAGCTCCGTTGATCTTGAAAGTATCACAAATCTCCAAGAAGTTTGTGATGTGAGTATGGGGGTCTTCATCCAATAAGCCATCAAATTGCACAAGTTGCTGCACCATCTGAATGACGTTCGGCTTGATCTCAAAATTATTGGCTGACACCGGAGGTCTTGTTATGCTAGACTCAGTTCTAACAGTTGATGGCCTTCCATAATCCCCCATAGTTCATGGTCTTTCTTGGTCAGCCATGGTAGGTTCTTCTATGATAATAGGCTCAAATGGTTGGCCTTGCAACAGGATAGTCTTGTTCCTTGATTTTCTCACCATTGTGCATTCAATTTCTGGGTTCAACTCAAGGAGCTTCTTCTTGCTACTTTGGGTCATGCATTAGAAAGACTAGCTCTTGCTGGGATCAAACACAGGCGATGATAAGAAAGAGGCACAAGGCTAACCAACAAAAAGAGAAAAAAAATAACTAGAGTAATAGAAAGTAAATGTTCCTAATATTATAGTTCCCCGGTAACGGCGCCAAAAACTTGATGTTTACTTTTATAAACTTGTATTCAATTGAAATGATGCTACAAACATTCTAGGCAAGTATACCTATCGTTTTGTAGGATAGCTTGATTGAGTACGAATGTTGATCCCACGATGAACTATAGCTATTAGTAGTAATCCATTTTCTATTATCTAACCTTAGAATTGTGGTTTAATAAGAGAAATCGATTAATCTAAATTAAATGAATGAATCAGGAAAGACGATAACAAAGAATTTGATAGATTTATCGAATGAGTAGGATGAGTCAAAATAAGAATCTTCCTATGACATACATTGCATTCTCATATTTAACTCAATGATCGAAACTTCTTTACTTGGACTGATGAGAATTCCAGAATTATATCTCAATCTTTCTCAAGTAATAAGACATCTATTCCTAGGTTGATTAACTGAAATCTCTTCACAATCAAAACCCCCAAGAATGCATTAATTCGTGTTCTATGAATTCCCTTAGTACATTGGCTTAAATCAGAAGATTCATGTGAATCCTATCTTTAGTGATTTCAAGCAAACCCCACTATCTACAAATGATCTAAATCAATTTATAATTTCTCAATACATAAATTGAAATCTGGTCTTAAATCAGCAGCATGCTTTGTCAACTTAACACAAATAGCAATCATAGACAATTCCAAGAAATGAAGACATCTTCTCATCAATTCAAAAGGAGAATAGTACAGTTGTATTTCTAGGGTTCATCCTAACTAACTTTTACAAATCAGTTCACGAAAAAATCTGAATCAACAAAATGCAGAGAAGACAATATAGAATCATGAAAACTCATTCTCATGAAATTCCTTCAAGTAGTTGATCTTCTATCTTGCTCTTCTCCAATCTTCCAAAGTGCTCCTACTGCACCTGACCTCTGATGTCGCCCAAAATCTCCAAGTGTTCGACTATCAAAAGATGTCTCCCCCTTTTCCTCAAATTCCAATAAATACTCCATCTAATTCTAGGGTTTCACCCTTCAGATGCTCGAACACGGCCACGACACGGTCGTGTTCACTTACAGTAGTTGGGCGTGTCACTTAAATGCCTCGAAGGGACTTCAGACACGGCCAAAGACACGGCCGTGTTAACTTCTTCTTCAGCCCGTGTTCAAACCAACATGGTCGTGTTTCTGTAGGGGAGGGGCGTGTTCTACTCAGGGAGATTCTCTGGAGGTATGACACAGTCATGGACACGGGCGTGTTCATTACAAGGCTTGGCCGTGTTCCTTAACAACTGGAGCAGGACTCTTTGGAGGTCAGACACGGCCATGGACACGGGCGTGTCTAAGACGTGTCCCCTAAATGGACTTCATGATCTGGTGGTTTTTACTCCAAAAACTCCCTAAAACTCTTCCTCTTGCTTGATCAGCCAGAGAAACACCTGAAAGACAAATAGTAGGGATAAGTACCATATTTAAAGCAAATTGTGCTCGAATCTGAGTAGAAAACCATTGATAAACATGGAACTTAACAATATAAAAAGCACATATCAGACCTGTTGACACTTAAATGGGCTTAACTTTCTCAATTCAAGTCCAATTGAGCCCAAACCATAGCCCAATGAAAGCTAAGGCCCATAGGAATAAGTGTGACTTAAGGGAAGTTTGGGTGTGCATGTATTTTTGGAGGTTTATATACTCAGAAAGAGGTAGCCGAAATTCATAAGGATATTTTAAAAGATACTTTGTAGATAACTTGTTCTTGTTTTCTTAGTCTCTATGTTTCCTCTCTAGATATTTTTGTAAACTTGGTTTCTCTTGTTGATGGAGGGCTGAATACTCAAATCAATCCAGGTTTTGGCTGTTCTGATTATTAATTCTGAGATTATACTTTGATTGTTATTCATTTAGTGGTTAATGTACTTCTTTCTTTCCTCTGAAATATTCTGTTTGAATTGCTTAAATTCGGATTTGGATTTTCATTTGTTGATTTCTTAATTTCATGTGATAAAAGAGGAAATTAAAGGTTAATCAATGTTTCTAAGCTTTTGGACGGATTGTTTACCCTTTCCTGGATTCTGGACTTAGGTAAAACTGGATTTGAATGAGTGCTTAATTCATTTAGTCTTAGTTGATCCAAATTCTGGTTGCTTAACCAGTGGATATCCATAGAGCACTGAGAGACTTCTTGATGTGTTCTAAGGCCAAGAACTAGGTTAATAATTGAATGGATTCTTTGAAATCAAGGATGGATTAAAATCAGAATCAGTTTGATTTGGTTTGATTGTTTTCCTTAAGGTTTACCACTTTTAATTAATTTCTATTAATCACTTCAACAAAACAAACCCCCCTGTTTATATGTGTCTTAATCTGATTCACTGCTTAGAGTAATCCTTTGGTTCGACTTGGTATTGCCTTATGCTACAAGTAGCTTTGGTAAACCGACTTTAAACTTTCACTAATTTGGAAAGCCTCAACAACTCATCACTTACCCTCCTCTTTACCAAGTTAATGCAATCCCACAATTATTTTCACAACACCTACAAAATTCTTTACAAGCCTATACTTTTTTTATCAAACCTCAACTCAAGGATATCCTGCTCCTCGAGCAGCTTTTACAAGGTCCAATCATGGTCAACCTAGGCATCCTAGAAATCAATAACCCTTTCCCGATCTTCCCATAACTAAAGCTGAGTTGTTCAAACAACTATGTGATGCTCATGTGTTAGCTCCTCAGCCTACGACTCCCCTTCAATCTCTTTTTCCTCACTGGTACAATCCAAACCTCAAGTTTAAATATCATAAGGGAGTCATTGGACATTCAACTGAAGATTACCCTGCTTTTAAAAGTAACGTGATGTAACTGCTGATCAAGCAAGAGGTGATCAAAGTTTAGGAAATTGTGACTGCACCCAATGTAGCTACAAACCCATTGCCAAATCATAGGGCTCAAGGTTAAGAATATCTCAGTGGAGGTTGAGTGGTGACTCAGGAAGGATGTTAATCGAGCTTGTTTTATGTTGCTTTAAGTCATTTCTCTTGATGCTAAGTGTTTGTCTTGTCAACTTTCTCTTTTTAGCCAAAATCTAAGGCTAATGGAGTTTACTGTTTTCTGTTTTTGCTATTCTATTTTTCTTTATTTTGCCTTATGTTTACTTGTTGTCCTTTCTTCCTTTTTAGAACTATTTACCTGCTAATTAAGAGTGTATGTTGATTGCCCTGTTTAACTAAATATTGTTGTCTTACTTTACATGTCATTTTCATGGTTTTATTTTGACTCTTAATGGCTGTCACATGTGCTTTAGTATTGTATACATTTTCACTATAAGTTGACATGTTACTTGTTTTATTTTGTCATTTATTGTGATGTATTGTGGCTGCTCAATTGCTTATGCATATGTGACATTTAATTTCTTATTTTGAGCTAACTAATATGTGTTCCATGTGAGAAGGAGTCACAATCCTTGGGCCATTAGCAAAACCCCAAGGCGATTTTTTTTTTATTTTAATTATATTTTTTCAATTATGTACCCCTCCCCTATTGGACAAGGATAAGTGTTGTAATACTTAAAATCATACATTTGCATAGCATTTAGGAATGTGATTGTTCGCTTAGTATCCATAGACCCCTTACTTATCAAGGGAGGGGTAGGGGTGACTCTCCTATTCGCCCGAGGTAAGGATAAGCGCCACTTTGGGAACCGAGAAACATGAGAACAAAATAGAAGGATTTAAGACGTGATTAGATTCATGCATAGCATACTTACAATTATTCGCAATTTATATTAGTTGCATGCTTATTTATTTAGTTTATTTTTATGATTAAAGCAAAGAAAAAATAAAAATGAAATGAACATTTGTTTTGAATTTGGTTTTCGAAAATGAAATTTTCCTTTAAGTTTTTGAATCATCTTACGAATTACGCGGAATTTGATTCTTAATTAGGGTATGTAAGTATTCGAGGATGACAAATCAAGTCTAAATTTAAATAATCACTCATTTTTCTTTTGTTTTCAATTAGGGATAAAATAAATACAATTTAGCCATGACTAAACTTGCGCAATTAATTTCAGGTAACCTCGTAGAAATGGACGTATTAGTTCACATAAGAATATGCATAGAATACCAATGGGAGTTATTCATGTTCAAGCTAGTTTCAACAATACCATTGTGACTGTTACAGATGTATGANCATACTTACAATTATTCACAATTTATATTAGTTGCATGCTTATTTATTTAGTTTATTTTTATGATTAAAGCAAAGAAAAAATAAAAATGAAATGAACATTTGTTTTGAATTTGGTTTTCGAAAATGAAATTTTCCTTTAAGCTTTTGAATCATCTTACGAATTACGCGGAATTTGATTCTTAATTAGGGTATGTAAGTATTCGAGGATGACAAATCAAGTCTAAATTTAAATAATCACTCATTTTTCTTTTGTTTTCAATTAGGGATAAAATAAATACAATTTAGCCATGACTAAACTTGCGCAATTAATTTCAGGTAACCTCGTAGAAATGGACATATTAGTTCACGTAAGAATATGCATAGAATACCAATGGGAGTTATTCATGTTCAAGCTAGTTTCAACAATACCATTGTGACTGTTACAGATGTATGAGGTCGGGTGATTTCTTGGTCCTCCACCAGTACCTATGGATTCAAGGGTACAAGAAGGGGGACACCTTTTGCCACTCAAACCGCAGCAGGAAATACAATTCAGATAGTAACGGATTAAGGTATGCAACTAGCTGAAGTCATGATAAAAGGCCCCGGTCTCAAAAGTGATGCGGCATTAAGAGCTATTCATAGAAGTGGTATACTATTAAGTTTCCTACGAGATGTAACCCCAATGCCACATAATGGATGTAGACCCCCTAAAAAAAGATGTGTGTAAAAATAAACATTGAAGAGATTTCAAGAGAAATAAATAATTCAAAGATTTGATCAAAATATATTACTATGGTTCGAGAGAAAGTAACAGTATTTACTCAGATACTACCGTCTTTTAGACGGGTGTTGTAGGGTGTCTAACATCTTCCCTACAAACAATTAGACACTTGAACCCTCTCTGATTCGTAGATCAAGTTTTTTTTTTTAAAAAAAAAATAAAGGGTTTTCTAATTGTTCTGCGATTTTTAATACAATTGGTGGCAACTCCAAGTTTTCTTTCGTAAACCAATATTTTTTTTTTCTAAATCCGCCATTTACGTTGTAGCGACCTTATAGTACATTGTGACAACTTGTTTCCTGTAAAATCGTATATTGGCAGCCTTTACATATATATAAATGTGGATGTCATATTTATCAATAAAAGAAAAAGAAGAAAAAAAAAGCCAGAGTCCTAAAAGTTATTTTGCACCAAATAAACCCAAAAGAGGCAATGTGATGAAGTTGAATCAACAAAAAAATTGTTAATGGAGTTAAGCAACTTAGTTCTTATCTTAATTAGTTAGCCCGCCGAATATGTCAAAGTCTCTCTAATCCTTATAATAATCTCCTTAAATATTGATTTACTTGAAAGATCTATGCATGTGACTCTGTTCCACTACCTTTAGCCTGCTCCTACTAAAATCTAGCATTCACACAACATTCATGAACCCAATTGTGTCTGCATCACTTGCAATGCAAATGGATTCAGTAGCAGTTTGCAAATCCACCTTGTGTCGGCATTGGCACATTAACTACAATGCAACTAAACTCAGTAGCAGGTTGCAGATCCACATTGTCAATGCCCACACCAGCTCTACCCACAACCTTTAACCTTCTTTTTGAAGCTATTATTACTCAGCAATTCATCAAACAGTTCGTCAGCAACTTTTTCAGTAAATACCCTTTCTAACCAACAGTCGGCAATGGCAGTGTTGAGATGCGTCACGAGAAATGGCAACTTCTGGGACATTTCTTAAAAGTTGTCATAGAAATGGGGCTTTAACTTACTCCATGCAAAAATGAACTTAAACTAGACAAATTGACAGAAATAATGCCATTTAATAAAGTAAATACGTGTTTAGGTTAGTTTTGAAACTATTTATCAAAATTGGTATTTTTTTGCCTAATACACACTAATAATGCATTTTTATCAAAAAATGTCAAAATATTATAGCGTTTTAAACAAAAAATGAAAAATATAAAAGACGTTTTCTTTAAAAAACAAAAAAAAGGCCAAACTGTTTTTGTAAAAAACGCTGAAATGTGAAAAGTCTAACATGTTACTTTTTTGCCCCCTAAAAAATGCTATTTTGTTTTGGCATTTTGCCCTAGAAAACGCAGAAATGTCTCGGCATTTTACCATAGAAAATGCGGATTCATTTCGGCGTTTTCTTGATCGAAAGACTACACGCTGTTTTGGTTCTGCAAAATGCAGTTTTACTTCTGAAAAACGTCATTTTGTTTCTGCTAAGCGCTAACACTGTAGCACCTCATAAAACATCATTTTTTACAACGAATCTCTCCTACAAATACCCCTTCGTTTACATTTGTTGAGTGTATTGAAGTGTTGAGAGAATTTTGAAATTTGGAGAGAAATACTATGAAATTGTTCTGAAATTTTGAAGAAAGTTGTTCTGAAATGTTGAAAGTGTACGAGTTTGTGATAACTAACAGTGATACCAATTCAGTCGGTCCTTCCTCCACACTATTCATATGTAAACATGGAGGCATTGCAACAAATTGGTGACATTGAAGGAAGTTCTGAAGTTAGTAAGTGGCAAAGAGGCGATGAACTACAAATAGGTCAACAGTTCATCAGCAAAGATGATCTTCAGTTAACTGTGAAGAGTACTCTATTTACATGCACCATAATTTCAAGGTGAAGGAATCGAAACCCCATAAATTAATTTTGAAGTGTCATAATTATGGTTCTGGATGTAATTGGAGACTTAAAGTCTGTTTAAGAATTAAAAGCAATATGTGGGAGATCAAGAAGTACAATGACCCACACAGTTGCACAAATGCCACTTTAACGCAAGACGACAAATAATTAGATGTTAAGGTGGTTGCGACAATGATTGTCAGCATGATTGAGGAGAAGGTGGATGTGCCAATTAAGCTAATACAAGAACGCATCAGAAGTACCTTCTCTTATCAAATATCGTACAGGAAATGATGACTTGCGAAGCAAATAGCTATCACTCAGATATATGGTGATTGGGAGGAGAGTTATAATAAGTTACTTAGATGGATGGCTGCATTACAAAAATATGCACCCAGAATCATGGTAGAATGGTATCTGGATGATCGATAGATGAGAAGGCCAACAAATGATCAAATAATGAGGAGATTTCAACTTGTGTTTTGGGCTTTTAAATCCTGTATTGATGCATTCTCTTCGTGCAAGCCAGTGATCCAAATTGATTGTACCTTATAGTATGGGAAGTACAAACAGATCCTACTCATCGCCACTACACAGTATGGATCTTGTTCCCCCTTTCCTCTGGCTTATACCGTCGTGGAAGGTGAAACCAAAGAAGCATAGTCATGATTTTTAAAGCATATGAGACAGCACGTGGTTTGGGACATACAAGATTTGACACTCATTTCCAATCGGCATGTAAGCATTTTGTCATCCATCGAAAATGTAGATGTTAGTTGGCATCCACCATTAACTCATAATTGGAACATTAACTTCAAAGATGTGGCTCTAAAGCACAAAATCTACAAAGCCGATAAAAATATCAATCAAATATATAAATTTATTATCAGTCATAAATTTTGATGGTAAGTAATGTTTAATTTAACTTTTAATTATAATTGATAGGTGCCTAGTTTGAGTCTACCAAATTTAAGGAGCTAATGACAGATATACATGGGAAGTATAAGAAAAAAGACGTTTGGCAGTATATCAATGACATTGATAAGACGAAGTAGACACAACAATGGGACATCCAAGGAAGACAATATGACCTAATGACGACTAATTTAGTTGAATATGTTAACAACACGTTGAAAGGTGCTCGCAACATGCCTATCACTGCCCTTGTCAAAGTCATGTACTACAGAATGAATCGTATTTTCATGGAGAGACAAGAACTGGTTTGGGCAAGGCTGATAAGTGGACAAATATGGACTAAGGATGCAAAGAAGAGAATGACCCGTAATAGCCGTTATGCATTCTTACACCGCCCAATATTGTTTAATAAAGACAATTGATCATTTGAAGTGGAGGAGATATTTGATTCTATAGGACAAATTAGTGGGCAATCATTTGCTCTGAATCTAAAGGATCAAAAGTGTGGGTGTGATCAGTTTCAAGCCCTTCATATACCTTGTATGCACGCCATATTTGCTTGTGCCTCTATTGCAATCAATGCATAGAAGTATGTTAGTCCAGTGTACTCCACTCAGAGTCTGGTTAATGCATATAGTGGGGAGTTTCACCCAATTGGTGGAGAAGAGTATTGGCCAGTTGTGGGCGGGATTAAAGTAATCCTAAATCGTGTCTTGCTCAGGGAAAATGGATGCCCAGTTTCAAGGCGAATACAAACCGAGATGAATTTGAGAGAATCTTCGTCTGGCGTCATCAGATATAGCCTTTGTCGTATAGAATGCCACAACAGGAGGCGATGTCCAAACAGAAGAAAATATCAACCTTGACACCGTCCTCCATTATGTGTGTTATTTTTGTAGAAGAAGTTTATTTATTTTCATTGTATATATTCCTAACACATTGTTTAATGAATATAGTTTCATGAATATTTAGTTATAGTTATGACTAAGTGTTATTTTTATAATGACGGTTTATAGGATTTGGAAATGATGTTGTAATACACGCCCAGAGACATTTTTAGAGTGTGTGGGCGTCAGTGCATGTTAGATAGTGACTTTTGGTATCCACTTGACTCAATGTTACATGACTCCTCCCAAGTATATAGTATTATGTTGATGTAATGACAATGTAGAGATGTTTAATGTACTAATTTGAGGAAATTGTCTATAATGTAAAACATATGTGTTCCACGATGTTTGGCCATACACATGTCAAGACAAAGTATTTCAAAGTTACGATCGGTTTTGTATCGCATAAGAGAAGAGAATAATGGTATACGAATCAGATTACTGCGAAGTGATTGTGAACGCGGTGCGAGTGAGGCAATGAGGGAGGGTGACAAAGCACATGCTACTATATGGACTTGCATGAGTCGAGAACCCGAGTGTCTATCAAATATTGACATGTCCGATGAAGAATGATCGAGTTAAACCCTAAATCATAAACTTCAACCCAAATTAGTGATTTGATTGTTTTTACTTCTTAAATTGTTCTTACTTATTAATGGAGTTAGTTATGTATTATATTGGTGATTTGTTTTTTGTAAATCAACAGGGTGACATATTATGCCAAGAGGATGTCGCACATCTAATGTCTAGTTGTTACTAAGGTTTAATGATGATTACGAAAGTGAAATACATTTTTATCCAAGGGAATATTACACTGGCTTACGTCGTGAGTGAGCATATTTAACTGATGAAGCCGAAGATTTGGTACAACAATTACAATCCATTGGAGCTCTTCTTGTCTATAGATGATCGTTAAGAATGACTCGAAAAAATTGACATGACTATGAGGCAGCTATTTTAAAAATTAGAAAAGAGAACAATTGAATGTTCGTTCGTAGATGCCGTTACTATTCAAACTAAGAAACAGAATGTTGCTATGAATCGTGAGTTATCATTTATAGAAATTGAGTCTATAATGAATTTTCTTGATTATGTTATGGACGATGATTAAAATTATTACAATTTGTAAAATATAAAAATGTTAGTTACGATTTGATGTACTTAATTGTATCAGCTCATTTATCTATCTTGTATGCACCTTAACAAAATCTATATATTCATATATTCATATTATCTTATTCACATATAGTTTAACATATCAATGTCGCTCCCATCAAAAGAGTTTGAGATGGATCCGACATAGTTTGAAGATAGTAATGAATATGCATGAGGATATATGTCGCCTCAAGGGTTGTTCCATGAGATCTCTGATGGGGAATTCCGAGACATACAATCAAATCTAACAAACATTACGAATTCCTCGCGAGAGTTACAATTGCTATGGAAATCAATGATAATTTACACACAAAAAAAATCATTACACACAAAATTGGAGGCCAGTTGAAGAGTCAAAGATGTTGAGGATATTGCCCCCATATATTGTTCTTGACATAGATGTACCAAATTACAGCACATTTGGAGTTCCTGTTGAGTACTCGGACCCAGAGCGACAATCGTTTGGAGAAGTTAGGATAGACAAGAAATACACATAAGTGTTGTATGACTGGTGGGTATGTATGCATCCTTGGCGCTATGATTTGACAAATAGCAACACCTCTTTTCTTATTTCCACACAGAAACTATGTCTTAACTTTGTGTGACAACATGGAGTCGCACAAGAGATGCGATTGACTTATATATCCATTACAATACATTTTAATGACATATCAGGGTATCATTTGTGTTTAGAGCCACTACTTATTGATCCACGACGTCGTGGATTTTATCCGGTACATGTCAACACGATCATCGCAACATGGAATTGCAAAGGTGTAGCACATCCATACTTCCAAAACATTACACGCATGATATGTCATCGACACGGAATTAGTATCTTAATCTTGACAGATACGTGTTATGAGGATAACAACTAGATGCAAACCCGCATCGAACAATCTATTGGTTTCAATAACATGCTCACAACCCAATGTAATGACTTCACTTGAGGTAGTTGTGTGCTTTGAAAAGATGACATCACACTCATATCTCATCACAATCATCATCATTTTAATTTAGACTTAGTTTTGAATGTTCGACTGGATTCCGAATGACATTAAATAAATTGATCATATGATGTAAATAAGTGGTCATTACAATATATTAAATGTTTAATTTTACTAAATATAAATTAAAATTTTCATATATGAGGTAATGTCAAAATTATAACTATATATAACAATCAACAAAAATGTATGATCCGGGTCTGTATCCTGTTGATCTGGAATTGTGGTGTCTACCATCTCCAGATCAATGAAATCAAAAAACTGCAACCTCTGACCATCCTGGTCTGTCAGATATGAATGAGCAGGTGTCATTGGAGTCATGTATGATGGGTCAGGTGCATAGAAATCCACAACAGGATTAGTGACTGGGCCAACTATGAGACCCAGATCCAACTACACACTATCAGCTGATGGGGGGACACCGACATTAATGCAAAATATGTTACATGGGGGAGAACCTAATCCCCCATGTAATCATGGCCCATCATGTCCACAATGTACTGCAGCTACGCAAAGCGTGACTGTAGGTAGACACATGGTGCAGAGATTGAAACATTAGCTCGGCTCCTCAAACTACGTAAGGACCCCGAACGCTGACTGGATGACCCTGACCATGATGACGACATGGAGGTCAAAGGGTCAACATGCAGAACAAAAGGTTGCAGTGACTCCTACTGTCTCTGTTGACCGACAACTTTGGGGGGGGGGATAATGCCCCACTACGCAAACACCTGCGACATTGATGACTGTAGCTGGCTTTGGAATGTTGCCCACTGCTCTTGGGTCGATGCCTGCAACTGTTGCTGCAATGCACTCCACTGCTCCTGGGTCAGCTGCGAACGTGGATATGGACCTTGGATTGTAAGGGGTTACTGATACCCTGGACCCTACTGCTGAAAGGCTGCTAGGGTGGAAGTATGTCATCCTGTGAACAATATATAATTTGAAGTTAAATAAAATGTGCAATATTTTAAATTAGATCAAATCTGACATATAACACTAACCTGATCACCATGTGCGGCGCTATATGTAGACATTGTATTTTGTCCAAGCTATATTTCTTAATTTAGCTGAAAAATATAAAAAAGAATATATACAAAATTATTTACTTTTTCATTCTTTTCAATTTTTACTTGGAGCCTTGATTTAAGTAATTTTTTAATACATTTTTTTTTAAAAAAAAAGGTCTGTTTACTTTTATAAGTATAAATAAATAAATAAAATAAAATGTGAAAAAAAAAAAAGAATTACTTTAATCTAATTGCATGTAGCATAATTCAATGTCTTTCAAGAGCTCAATGCTTTGTTTGGTGTAAGTATTAAGCCCAATAGTTTCAATCTCATTAAAATAACTTGTTCAAGCCTAATTGTTTATTAGTGTATAGCCCATTTTCTTTTTTGAGCCCAAATATCTTGATCCAAGTGGAGCACCCAAACCCAAGACCCATTTTTAGTTATGCTCTATTTACAAGAGGAGAGCCCTAGCCACTTTGGGAAAAAGGGGAACACATTCTATTCTTGATTTTTTCCCTTTCTACCTCTCTTCTCCCTCTTCATCTCCTTCCCACATTCTCCATTAAATCTTTGATTTCTAAGGCCTCATTCTATTTTTCTAACTTCTCATAGTTGATTTAGATAATTATTCATCAATCCTTCACACTTTTCATTAAACTTGGATAAGGCAAGACATCACCTATTGGAAGAAATTGAAGCTTGAACATAAGGATTTACATGAATTTTTGAAGGTTGATGAGCTATCCACTTTAATTCTTGACACTAGAAGGCTTCAATTGGATAATAGCTTTCTTCCACTTCTTAACTCTTTGAACTCGTATATAATTTGGCAGCTACATTTTTTGGTGCTTAGAGGCTTGATTATGCATGTTTCTAGTTGAAATTAGCCTCTTGGATAATTATAATATGACCTAAGAGCATGTTCACATGTATTTTTATTGATTTGGAATTACTTTAAGGCTCTTTTTACAAGTGATTTTGAATATTGATTGTATCTTTAAGGTGTTTGATAAAATGCATGTGTGATGCTATGTTTGAATTTGACGTTACTTTCAAAGTGTGATGCCTTTTATTTGACTATTAAGATTATGACATGAATTAAGTGCTTGAGTTCATTATTTGAGTATGTATTGCATCATGATTTATTCTTACT
Source organism: Cercis canadensis (assembly GCA_003255065.1). Taxonomy (NCBI): domain Eukaryota; kingdom Viridiplantae; phylum Streptophyta; class Magnoliopsida; order Fabales; family Fabaceae; genus Cercis; species Cercis canadensis. The sequence continues at coordinate 32,446 of QAOA01001820.1, forward strand.
TTGCATTGGAGCATAATTTGTAAATCTTGTCCAACATTGACCATTGTATGATGTTTCATGGATAATTCAAGTTATACACATCTTTTCCATGAGATTTTATTCTTGTTAGAAACTTAATATGTGAACCTTTTAGTCAATGTAATTTGATTTGAGTGGTTTAAAGCCAACTAATCCCAGAATTTTTGCGAACATGACTGTTTGAACTTTGAAATTATGCATTCTTAGTTTTTGACCTTTGGGCATCGTTTTATTCATAACTTGAGTTATATAAAGGGGATTGATGTAATTCTAAATTCTTTTGAGAGTTAAGGCATGTATCTTTCAAATGGTATAATTTTTGTTATTAAATTCAACATGTATTAAGCACATAAAAATTATGAAATTCGCATCAAATTCTATCATTTTGATTTCTGACATTTGCATGATGTTTTGGGCATAACTTGAGCTTCACAAGTGCTTTTTGCATGATTTTAAAATCATTTAGAAGGTTATACATATATCTTTACATCAATATGTTTAATTTGTTGATAATTCATATCCTCTTTTACCAATAAATAAAAAATAGAGGTTGGTTGTCAGGTTCCTCTGTTTGCTCTGTTTTTAGCTACATTCTTGCTTTGATTATAGCTTGAGATAGAACTAGGATAATTTTATCATATTGAATGCATGTGAATCATTTTGTTTTGATTAACTTTTTACTTATTTTTTATGCACATTCTTTGAGCTTATATGAAGGAAAATCTTGGATAGCACACATGTTTTTGGAGCTTGGCAAATTGAAGGGATAGAAATTTGAAGCACTCCATGAGACTTGGTCACTTTTCATCTTATGTTATATTGGATCATGATTTTTAATTAGCTTATGCACTGCATATAAAAAAATATATATGTGTCGCGTAGTATCCGCATATCCCTTCACTTATCATATGAGGATAGGGCGAGTCAATCTTATATGGGATGTCTTTCTATATCCGATCTAAGTGAATGTAGTGTCACCCTGGACGATTGCTTTACGCGATAAAGGGGTGAAAAGATTTAAGTCTCGATAGAGAAATCATGCATTGCACGTTTAAATTCTTTGTATTAAGATTTCTCAGTACTTAGATTTTGAGACAAGTTTTGTAATACTTAAAATCATGCATTTGCATTGCATATAAATAATATATCTGTGTTGTGTAGTATCTAGATGCCCCTTCACTTATCATGGAAGAATAGGGCAAGTCAGTCTTATATGAGATGTTTTTCTCTATTCAACCTAGGTGAAGGTAGCGCTATCCTGGATGATCGCTTTATGCGATGAAGAAGTAGAAGGATTTAGGTCTCGGCAGAGAAATCATGCATTGCATGTTTAAATTCTTTGTTCTTATTTTTGTCAGATATTCTTGTAATACATTTATTATTTTGAGGTAAATAAAATACACATTTTAGCCATATTGATGTTCGCACAATTAATTTAAGGTAACCATCTTTAGACNATGCGATGAAGAAGTAGAAGGATTTAGGTCTCGGTAGAGAAATCATGCATTGCATGTTTAAATTATTTGTTCTTATTTTTGTCAGATATTCTTGTAATACATTTATTATTTTGAGGTAAATAAAATACACATTTTAGCCATATTGATGTTCGCACAATTAATTTAAGGTAACCATCTTTAGACGGATGTTGTGAGATGCCTAATACCTTCCCCACGTATAAACAAACTCCCGAACTCTCTCTAGTTCACAGACCATTGTTTTTATTATTATTATTAAAAAATAAAATTTTCAATTGTTTCCCATTTTTCTAATACAATTGGTGTCGACTCCAAGTTTTCTTTCGAAAACTAATATCCGCATCGTAGCAACCTTCAGGTACGTTGTGACAGTTTGGCGACTCCACTGGAGACAGTTAAAGAGTCAAGCCCAAAAAATTGGTTTTGCGAACTTAATATGACCTTGTGTATTTTATTTATCCCTAAATTTGCTTTTATTTTGTCTTTTCTTCTTTATGGATCGATTCTATTTTTTGGTTATGTTATTTGCTTATTTTTACATTTGTAGATAGCTTATTACTGTTGCATATTTCTTGTATTTTCTTGCAATTGAGTAATTTATAGTAGATGTAGGATGAGGTTTGTATGTTTCTCCCGCACACATTGTGCACTAACACTGTAACCTTGCACACTATTCATTGGCTTTGTATCCGGACCACTTTAAACTTAGAATTAGAAGGGATCCTAGTGTTATTATCGGGAGGTTTATCATTTAGTGACTTACATGAAAGCTTTTGCTCGAATTGCGGATCATCTTGCTGATTTGGGTAAGCGGAGGGGTTATCCCCTTGTGAACCAAATTAGTAGAGTGTGATCTCCATCATTTTGGTAGGGGCAGTCTGTAGTACCTTGGACTTTCAGGACATTAGCACCCAACGCCAAACCATGCACGTAGTTTGACTATAGATGTCGTCCAATTCAATATAGACCTTGACCATTTTGTTGGACATCCTAAACCTAAGATTAATCCTTTCATAAGGCATCGGAGAAGCATTCTTTTTGTTATCTATTGCATCTATTTTCTCTGCATTAAAATAAGAGGTCCAACACCTCATTTCTCTCAAATAAAATTTCATGGCACAAGTCATTTTTCTATTGAAACTTTTTTTGGTAGAAAATTTCAGTATTCATTTGCATTGGCATGCATTTTATTTGCAAAGTAAAAGAGAGTTTTAATACCTTATTCCATTTTGAGTAAGTCTTTTTTCATACACTTTCATTCCCTCTCATCACATTCTTTCATTATTTCACCATAAGAAAAATAAGAGATCATAATTCTCATTTCACTTTTGAAAACTTTTTGTTCCATAAAAAGAAGTTTTTGTTTTATTCCTCCTCATTTGCGTTTGCATGCATTCCATTTTCAAAGTAAGAGAGAAGTTCTTTGCTTCACTTCCTTTCAAATAAGTCTTCCAATCCAGTCATGTTGTTCTTTTACATTAACATTTCACATCATTTTATTGCAATAAATTTGAAAATAAGAGTGTCAATAGCTCATTGCACTTTGCAAAGCATTTCCAAAAAAAAAAAATAAACAAAAAGCATTCTCATGTCATCTATCATATACTCAAGTCTTGAGAATTTTCTTTTAATTTTTATGTCATGCATGTATTTTTCTTTTTTCATTCATCTTATTCAAAATGTTTTTGACATAGCTTGCTCAAAGAAAAATAACCCAATTATGTTTTGTTTCATAAAAGGGTTCAAAAAAAAAGAAGAAAAAAAAAATTTGTGCTCAAACTCTTTTCATCATTCTAAATAGGAATTTTGACTTGCTTCAAGTCTTTTCTTTTATTGTTAAATGTTTGTCATGTCAATCATGCTCTAGTTAGTTGAAGTCCAATGCTAGTAGAGTTTACTTTGCATTTTGACCTTATTTTATTTGACTTTATTAATGCAATGATAATTCATTTCTATTCACCATCTTTCTTTTTCTAATTCTCTTTTAAATGTTTGCCTTTAAAATCCTTCTAAAAAAAAAATCTCATGAGTCTTCCCTTTAAGGAGTTAAAATTGATGTAAAAATGATAAAGTTGAGAATGATGAAAACTCAATATCTCATAACAAAATGGTTTTCAAGAATATTGTGAGATTTACAAGCAAACTTTTCTAATAATAAGAAACATTTTTTTGTTCTCCTAAATATTGCGGAGTATCCTTAGTCGCCTATTTGAGCTTGAAGAAGTAGTTCATTTTTTAGTTTACGAATTCATGTACTCCATTGGAAAAGGTAGAATTTCAATATTTTTTTATGATAACATTCAAATGTCAAGAAGGATTATTTCCTTTCTTCTATCCAAACACATCGTATCATTTGTCAAACCACTTTGAGCTATAAATTGTCCTTCATACCTGATGAAAATCATACTTGAAGTACAATGAAAATCAACTTGCAAAATATGTCTTTAAAATCTCAATAGACTTGCTAAAAAGAAAGTAAAAATGCAAAGGAAATGCAAAAGAGAGAAAAATTCTCCAAAAAAAAAAACTTTCAAAAAGGGAAGAAATTTTTTTCCCAAAAAAGAAAGAGAGTAAATAAAAATATTCATTCCAAATGATTGAGGAATAGGAAAGGTCCAAGTGGCAAGAAAATGAAAAGCTAGAAGATCACAAGTTGTCAAAAATAAGATTCTCATTATTGTCCCAACATCAAATGTTTAGGCCTTTATATCTTTTCTTTTATTAGTCATATCTTACATCCCTAAAACCCCGTTACAACCCATGAGAATCCTCTTGGTAAATGAATGTTGACATAAAAACTTATTGAAGTTGGGTGTTAAAGAAAAGTAGAGAAATAAGGTAAGAGACAAAATCTAGTTTTGAGCATTTATTCTTTCATTTCAAAATAAAAGTCTTTTATCCTAAGACCACATTACAAGCTTTTGAAGACCTCTTTGAGGATTGGTTTGCTAGAACCATAAACTGGGGCAAAATTTTTTGTTTTCAAAAGAAATAAAACTGGGGCAAAGTTTGATTCAAGAAAAATCTCATTTGTATCAATTGCATGATCCTTAAAGGGAATATCTTTGGATCCTTACACTGGGACAAATTTTCATTCTTCAAATTTGCAAACTCTCATCACCATTGTAATAAGGGTTCTATGTCCTAACTTTTACCTCCATGATACACTGAGGCAATTTTAGAGTTGCCCGAAATTTATTTCTTCTACAACTTTGTTTTTGACAAGTTCGTTGACACAAATTGATGGACATATATGTCTTGTTTTATCTCTATCATTTCCTTACCACTATCTTTCTTTGAATCCATAGCTCATTTAGTTAATTCTTGCTAAATAAAATAGGAGTGACTCTAACTCAATTGACATGACAAGCATTAACAATTGAAAAATTGGCTTAAAGCATTGCGATGATTCTTGCAAAGGATTAACATTCATTAAGATTAGTGCAAAAAGAAATATCTAGGATTGAACCATAAACTGGGGCAAAATTTGATTGAGCAAATTTTTCATTGAGTAAGCAAGTCGTGCTACATCATTAGGCCAATTAAACGCCTTTTGGTCTTTAAGCTCTTTGAGATTTTATTTTCGTAAAAATAATAATAATAATAATAATAATAATAATAATTAAAACTCATGCATTACCATTTTGTCACTTGACAGTTCAGTTGAGGTTTTCATTTTGCATTTACTTAACAGTTTGGTCAATGTCTGACGGTCTATCAAAGTTTTTAAAATTTCATGCCAATTTTAATTTTGTCACTCGATAGTCCAGTTGAGGTTTTCATTCGCATTTACTTGACAGTTCGGTCAAGGTCTGACGGTTTGTTAGAAATTTTAAACTTTTCTTCCAATTTCAATTTCGTCACTTGACAGTTCGGACTAGGTTTTCATTCGTATTTACTTGACAATTCGGTCAAGGTCTGATGATCCGTCAGAAATTTTAAACTTTCATTCCAATTTCAATTTCATCACTCGATAGTTCGGTCGAGATTTTCATTCACATTTACTTGACAGTTCGGTAAAGTTCTGACAGTCCATCAGAAATTTTAAAATTTCATTCCAATTTCAATTTCGTCACTCGACAGTTCGGTAAAGGTTTTCATTCGCATTTATTTGACAGTTCAGTCAAGGTCTGACGGTCCGTCATAAATTTTAAAATTTCCTTCCAATTTCAATTTCGTCACTCAACAGTGCGGTCGAGGTTTTCATTCACATTTACTTAACAATTCTATCAAGGTCTGATGGTCCGTCAAAAATTTTAAAATTTCCTTCCAATTTCAATTTTGTCACTCAACAGTTTGGTCGATGTTTTCATTCGCATTTACTTGACAGTTCTGTCAAGGTCTGACAGTCCATCATAAATTTTAAAATTTTCTTCCAATTTCAATTTCGTCACTCGACAATTCGGTCAAGGTTTTCATTTGCATTTACTTGACAGTTCGGTCAAGGTTTGACGGTCTGTCAAAAATTTTAAAATTTTCTTCCAATTTCAATTTCATCACTCGACAGTTCAGTTGGGGTTTTCATTCGCATTTACTTGACAGTTCGATCAAGGTCTGACGGTCCATCAAAAATTTTAAAATTTCTTTCAAATTTCAATTTCGTCACTTGACAGCTCGGTCGAGGTTTTCATTCGCATTTACTTGACAGTTCGGTCAAGGTTTGACAGTCCATCAGAAATTTTAAAATTTCTTTGTAATTTCTTTTTTATCATTTGACAGTCCATTCGAGGTTTTCTATTTTGCATTTACTTGACAATTCGGTTAAGGTCTAACGGTCCGTTGGAGTTTTTAAAATTTTATGTCAATCTCATTTTTATCACTCGATAGTTTAGTCGAGGTTTTCATTTTGCATTTACTTGATAGTTCGGTCAAGGTCTGACGGTCCATCAGAAATTTTAAAATTTCTTTTCAATTTCTTTTTTATCATTTGACAGTCCATGCGAGGTTTTCTATTTTCTATTTACTTGACAATTCGGTCAAGGTCTGACGGTTCGTCGGAGTTTTTAAAATTTGATGTCAATCTCATTTTTATCACTCGATAGTCTAGTCGAGATTTTTATTTTACATTTACTTAACAATTTGATCAAGGTCTAATAGTTCGTCGTTGCTTTTAAATTCATGTCGACTCCCGGGTGAAAGATATCAGTGCTTTGAAATTCATGTCAGCTCTCAATTGAAAGTTCTGGGTGCTTTTAAATTCCTACTAGCTCCCGAGTAAAAAATCTCGATGCTTTTAAATTTTGTCGGCTTCCAGGTGAAATATTTCGGTGCTTTTAAATTAATGTTGGCTCCCGAGTGAAAGATCTCGGTGCTTTTAAATTTATGCCGGCTCCCGGGTGAAAGATCTCTATGCTTTTAAATTTATCTCGGCTCCTGGGTGAAAGATTTCAGTGTTTTTAAATTTTGTTGGCTCCCAGATGAAAGATCTCAGTGCTTTTAAATTTTTGTTGGCTCATAAGTGAAAGATCTCGGTGCTTTTAAATTTTGTTGGCTCCCGAGTGAAAGATCTTAGTACTTTTAAATTACTGTTGGCTTTCGGATGAAAGATTTCGGTGCTTTTAAATTTCTGTCAGCTCCCAGGTAAAAGATCTTAGTGCTTTTAAATTTATTTTTTATTTTTTTTAAAAAGGGGTCTGTTTACTTTTATAAGTAAAAATAAATAAATAAAGTGAAAAAAAAAGAATTACTTTAATCAAATTGCATGTAGCATAATCCAATGTCTTTCAAGATGTCAATGTTTTGTATGATATAAGTATTAAGCCCAATAGTCTCAATCTCATTAAAAATAACTTGTCAAAGTCTAATTGTTTATTAGTGTATAGCCCATTTTCTTTTTTGAGCCCAAATATCTTGATACAAGTGGAGCATCCAAACTCAAGATTGATTTTAAGTTATCCTCAATTTACAAGAGGAGAACCCCAGCCACTTTGAAAAAAAAAAAGGAACATATTCTATCCTTGATTTTTTTTCCTCTCCACCTCTCCACCTCTCTTCTCCTTCTTCATCTCCTTCCCACATTCTCCATTAAATCTTTGATTCCTAAGGCCTCATTCCATTTTTCTAACTTCTCATAGTTGTTTAAGATCATTATTCATCACCTCCTTCACAATTTTCATTAAACTTGGATAAAGCAAGCAGCACCTATTGAGAGAAATTAAAACTTGAACATAAGAATTTGCATGAATTTTTGAAGGTTGATGGGCTACCCATTTTGATTCTTGACACTAGAAGGCTTCAATTGGGTAATGACTTTCTTCTACTTCTTAACTCCTTGAACTCGTATATAATTTGGCAACTACATTTTTTGGTGCTTAGAGGCTTGATTATGCATGTTTCTAGTTAAAATTAGCCTCTTGGTTGTTTATAATATGACCTAGGAGTATGTTCACATGTATTTTTATTGATTTGGAATTACTTTAAGGCTCTTTTTAGAAGTGATTTTGAATATTGATTGTGCCTTTAAAGTGTTTGATAAAATGCATGTGTGATGCTATGTTTGAATTTGACTTTGCTTCCAAAGTGTGATGTCTTTTATTTGGCTATTGAGATTATGACATAAATTAAGTGTTTGGGTTCATTATTTGAGTATGTATTGCATCATGATTTATTCATACTTTGCATTGGAGCATAATTTGTAAATCCTGCCCAGCATTGACCATTGTATGCTGGTTTATGGATAATTCAAGCTATACACATTTTTTCCATGAGATTTGACTCTTGTTGGAAACCTAAGATGTGAACCTTTCAGTCCATGTAATTTGATTTGAGTGGTTTAAAGCCAACTAATCCCAGAATTTTTGCGAACATGACTGTTTGAACTTTGAAATTATGCATTCTCAATTTCTAACCTTTGGACATCATTTTATTCATAACTTGAGTTATACAAAGGGGATTGATGTAATTCTAAATTCTTTTGAAAGCTAAGACATGTATCTTTAAAATGGTATAGTTTTTGTTACCAAATTCAACATGTATTAAGCCCAGAAAAATCATTAAATTCGCATCAAATTCTGTCATTCTGATTTCTGACATTTGCATGATGTTTTGGGCATAACTTGAGCTTTACAAGTGCTTTTTGCATGATTCCAAAACCATTTAAAAGGTTATACATATATCTTTGCATCAATATGTTTAATTTATTTATAATTCATATCCTCTTTCCCCAATAAATAAAAAACAAAGGCTGGTTGTCAAGTTCCTATGTTTGCTCTGTTTTTAGCATGTCTTGCTTTGATTATAGCTTGAGATAGAACTAGAATAATTTCACCATATCGAATGCATGTGAATTATTTTGTTTTGATTAACTTTTTTCTTATTTTCAATGCACACTCTTTGAGCTTATATGAAGAAAAATCTTGGATAGCACACATGTTTTTGGAGCTTGGCAAATTGAAGGGATAAAAACTTGAAGCACTCCATGAAGCTTGGTTACTTTTCATCTTATATTATATTGGATCAGCTTTTTAATTAGCTCATGCACTACATATAAAAAATATATCTGTGTCGCATAGTACCCGCATATCCCTTCACTTATCATAGGAGGATAAGGTGAGTTAGTCTTATATGGGATGTCTTTCTCTATCCGATCTAGGTAAAGGTAGTGTCACCCTGAACGGTTGCTTTATACGATGAAGGGGTGGAAGGACTTAGATCTCGATAGAGAAATCATGCATTGCACGTTTAAATTCTTTGTATTTATATTTCTCAGTACTTAGATTTTGAGACAAGTTTTGTAATACTTAAAATTATGCATTTGCACTGCATATAAAAAATATATTTGTGTCGTGTAGTATCTACATGCCCCTTCACTTATCATGGGAGGATAGGGCAAGTTAGTCTTATATGAGATGTCTTTCTCTATTCAACCTAGGTGAAGGTAGCGCCACCATGGACGATCGCTTTATGCAATGAAGGGGTGGAAGGATTTAGGTCTTGGTAGAGAAATCATGCATTGCATGTTTAAATTCTTTGTTCTTATTTTTGTCAGATATTCTTGTAATACATTTATTATTTTGAGGTAAATAAAATACACATTTTGGCCATATTGATGTTCGCACAATTAATTTAAGGTAATCGTCTTTAGACAGATACTGTAAGATGCCTAACACATTCCCCATGCATAAAAATATTTCCGAACCCTCTATGGTTCGCAGACTATTATTTTTTTTTATTATTATTAAAAAATAGATTTTCCAATTGTTCCCTATTTTCCTAATACAATTGTTGGCGACTCCAAGTTTTATTTCGAAAACTAATATTTTTTCTTTAAGTCTGTCATTTGCATCGTAGCAACATTCGGGTACGTTGTGACACTATATGAACTAATTCACCTCCAAGTTATCCCAAGATACCATGGCATATAATCTAGTGCAACACCCAAGCCCGGTGCTGGCATAATTGATCTCTCTCACCACTCATCCCACTGCAGGTAGTATGCGCAATGGATGATCCTCCAATTTGTATCCTACTTTCCCCGGATGGTACACATCTCTAACTCATCATCGTACTCTGGAGGATTAGTCTGAATGACCTGCAGCCTACCAAACTGATGAATCACTCGATCAGGATAATGTTCCTCTATCACATTAATGAACCAAAGGGCACCTGAGCAATCTAGATCTGAACTCCAACAATACAAAATGGTGGCAACTGGAAGTTCTGATATGGCTGCCACACAACCTAGACAGTAAAAATATTAATTACACATTTTAGGCATACAACTTGTATATTTATTTAATAACAATTTAATTACAAATCTTTAGAATTTACTCATCTCATGACCGCCAAGACGATTAAAAGCTCGACAAAAGCCCACATGGTTCCTAGCGAACCCGATGTGGTCATAACGTAGTGGACGTCTCCACCTAATACATAATTTAAACTTATAATTAGATCTAATAACATGCACGCCACTTGAATGGTAAAAGGCTCAGGGACAACTGGGGGAGACGGAGACAACGTAGGAAATCTCTCATACGCCCACGCTTATAGGAGGAATAAGCATCCTCCTAACTCCATGCTCCGCTCGAGAGTAAAGTTGCACAAGCTCCAGTATAGGTGAGCAAGTATAGCCGAACCCCAGTTGCGTGTGTCAACAATGTCCCAGTCCTCCAAGAGCTCCAAGTACATGAGATGCACAAAGTTCCTAATAGTATCTGGGATCAACCACAAGTCTATCAATAGCAAAATGTATGCCCTCGCATAACACTCCAATATATGTGGCTTTGCATCCTGTGGACATACATCAAATGTCTCCCTCAACCAAGATAGCTGAACTCGGGAACTTGAAATGACATTCTCGGCTAGCACCACTCCTAATAGACGAACAATCTCGGCGTGTCACAACGGATGGAAGCTCATCCCACCAGTAACAATATCATCAACACTAAGCCCTAACAAGATCTCCACGTCTTGCAGGGTTACAGTGCACTCTCCGGAAGTCATATGGAACGTGTGTGTGTTTGGACACCACCACTCTACCAATGTAGATATGAACTAGATGTCTAACTGCATGTGCCTCACACAGTAAACTGCACCAAACCTTACCCTCTGTAGATATGGGATCAATCTGCCATTTGCGAGGGAGATCTTGTGACTATGAGGGCGAACTAGTCTTGGTCCCTAACATAAACTAAAATAACATTTATTAAACTAATAAATAGACCGAAATAACATTTGTTCAATCCTAAACCCCAAATCCAAAACACAATAAAATCATCAACCCTAAATTCTAAACCCCAAATCATAAATCCTAATCCAAAACCCTAAATCTCAAATCCTAACCCTAAACTCTAAATCTTAAACTCCAAAACTCTAAACCCTAAATCCTAACCCTAAGCCTTAAATCTTAAACTCTAAACCAAAAAATCAAATCCTAAACCCCAAACTCATAAATAAAACTTCAAATCTCAAACTCTAAACCCTATACCCCTAACCCAAAATCCCAAACTCCAAACTCAAAACCCTAACCTCAAACCTTAAACCCCAACCCCAAACCTCAAACTCAAAAATAAAACTCTAAACCCTAACTCCAAACCCTTAACCTCAAACCCCAAACTCAAACTAAAACTCAAAACCCCTAATCCCAACCCCAAACCCCAAACTCAAAAATAAAACTCTAAACCCTAAACCTCAACCCCTAATCCTAGACCCCAACCCTAAATCCCAAACTTAAAAATAAAACTCCAAACCCCAAACTCCTAACCATAAACCTCAAACCCCAAATCCCAAACTTAAAAATAAAACTCCAAACCCCAAACTCCTAACCACAAACCCCAAATCCCAACCCAAACTCAAAAATAAAACTCCAACCCTAAACCCCAAATCTTAACCCTAAACCATAAACCCCAAACCATAAATTCAATATAACACATTAATTTTGTCAACTTAATCATTCCTAATAACAAATTTAAACTAAATAATTTATTTTCTAAATTTAACAATAATTATTTAAAATTTAAAATAATAAATTAATTATACCAATTTAATAAATATTACTAAAAAAATTAAGACAAATTTTTAACTCTAAACTAAATTAAGACAAAAATCTAAAGTAAAATCTAAACTAACATTTTAACTCTATCAATCTAATAATTACTAATAAAAAAGCAGTAAATAACTAAGACAAATTTTTAACTCATAAATTTAATAAATTTACACTAAAAGATTAAGTTAAAATTTTACTAACCTTATTGTTCCATATTTCATTAGAAATATGGTATGGTTGTAAAGTTAACAGAGATGAATCTATTGGTCCAGGTAAAATCGCTCCATGACTGGCCATTTTTTGTAAGTAGAGAGTGAAAATGAGATAGTGAAAGTGAGAAAGAGACACTAAAAATGAAAGGACAAAGAGGATATTGAGATGGAGGCTAAGAGATGAAGCAGAGAAAAGGAGAGGGGCCGGAGAAAGGGAGAGGTGAGGAGAAAGTGAGTCACAGAGGGTGAAGGGTGAAGGGTGAAGGGTGAAGGGTGAAGGGGAAGAAGGGGAAAAGGGAAGGTGAATATGGATTGGTTTGACTCCTCGGGACTATAAGAAAACACATATTTGAATATGTGTTTTCTTATGGAAAACGCACATTTGAATATGTGTTTTCAATGGTTCCAAGTTAGTCAAACCAATTTGTGTCCCATGCGCGTTTTTTGATAGAAAACGCATAATCATTTCTGTGTTTTCTATAGGAAAACGCATACTCAAATATGCATTTTATTGCTTTTCCAAGAAGAAATCTTTCACATTTCAACGTTTTATACAAAAAAAAAAAAATTGGTGTTTTTTTTTTTACATAAAACGTGTTTTACACGTTGGCTTTTTTTTNTTTTTTTTTTTTTTTTTGGTTTAAAACGCTCTGATGTTTTACCGTTTTCTAATAAAAAAGCATTAGTGTGTATTAGGCGAAAAAAAGTTACTCATTTTGGTAAATAGTTTCAAAACTAACCTAAACACGTATTTACTTTATTAAATGACATTATTTCTGTAAATGATCCTTTAAACCACCCAATCCTACGTGAACCACTATTTACTTGACATGTGATAATTGTTTACTTTTTTTACTTGATATAGTAGAGAGAAAGAGAAATTTCAAGTGGCCACATAACTTTTTTTATTACATAATAAACCCCACATATTTATATTCTAAACTTCACGTTTTCACTTTTCATGTTAGAGTTCTTCCTCATCTTCTCTTTTCGTTGGACAAGCTAGTTCTTCGCAGATAACATCTAGTCCACTACTCACTTAACAAACAGCCCTCTCCGTTTAATTTTTCTAAAACATCCATTATTTATTTAATTCTGTGAGTCTAGGAATATCTGGTTATTTAAGATTGATTTTTTTTGTTATTTTGTTTTTATTTTCTTTTCTAGTTTTATTTAAATTTATGGGTTATAATTACCAAAGTTAGGACAACTTAACAAAAATGTTAGTTTCTACTACTCATTTTACTATATATCTTGCTTAAGTTATAGCTAAACTATTCAAAATTATGTTTTGTTATAAAAACATAAGTATGAGCCCACTCTTTTAGATGATTAATCTTTTTATTATATAATGACCTCCTATTGAAAAAAAAAATGTATTATTTTAAAAACGTGTATTTAGCCAAAAGTATAAGTAATAAATAAAAGAAAAGTTTATTTTCTCCCCTTCAACTTAAGGTTAATTGTACTTTACTCCCAAAACTTTAGAACATTACAAGGGAACCCCTTTAACTTTCAAAATGTGTGAAAAACCCTCAATCATAGATAAAAGTCCAAAACTAGACGAAAAACACCACGTGCAATGCATGTGATGTCATTAATAGTCCAATCCATTCAAAAATTTCAAAATCAACAAATTTAATTAGAGGAATTTTGGTGTCAATGAGAGAGTTTGAGGTTATTAACACTTAATTGTTAGAGATTTGGGCATTAATGAGAGGGGTTAATGAGTGTCACATGCTTCACATGTGTTGTTTTCTGTCAAATTTTGGACGGTTGTCCACAAAAGAGGGTTTTTCGCAAATTTTGATAGCTTGTAACATTTTAAAGTTTTTGGGGTAAAGTGCAACTGACCCTAAGTCGAAGGGGATAAATTTAACTTTTCCTAATAAATAATTATGTTCTAATTTGAAAGTTAATTTGATAAAATAAACAAAAGCATAAGTACTTAGTTATGGTAATTGGTAAGTAATTAAGGCATACTTTATACATCTAGCAGCTAATTAAGGAATTCCTTTTAGTTAGAAAGTGTATTTGATAAGATCAACAAAATGTGAGTTATAAATAATAGAACTTATCCTATAATATACATTAAGCCACTAATTAAGTATTTTAATTTAAAATTTAATTTGATTAGATGAACAAAAGCACAAGTATTTTATGATAGTAAGTCAAGGCATACCCTATGCACATAATCACTACTTAAAGATTTCCTTTTAATTAGAAAGTGAATTTGATAAGATGAATAAAGGTGTAAGTTATAGGTAATAGAAGCTTATCCTTTACTTATATATGTCGTGCCACTAATTAGTGTACTTTGTCTTAATTTAAAAGTTAATTTGATAACATAAACAATAACAAGTACTTTATCATGATAACGTAAGCCATACTTATAGATGTAGCCACTAATTAAAGATTTTCTCTTGATTATAAAGTAAATTTAATAAGATGAACAAAGGTGTAAGTTATAGGTAATAGAAACTTATGCTCTACATATACCATGGCACTACTAATTGGGCATTTTTCAATTTTTCACTTATAAAGTTCAAATGAAATGGATTGTACGATATTATCTTTTCTTTATTTTAATTTGATACTAGTCATGCTCAATTGAAAAGAGTTGCATAAAATTGATTTGGCCCTTTTTTAATTTCACACCAATCAAGTATAATAAAATTAAGTCTTTTTTTAAAAANATTAAGTCTTTTTTTTTTAAAAAAATACACTAATTAAGTTCAATTGAACTTAATTTTAATTTTCTACTAATTAAGTTCAACTGAAATTAAATTATATAAAATTATATTTTTTTTCTCTCTCCAACTAACACTAATCAAATTCAAATGAGACTCAATACAATTATGTGAAATTAAAATGGGGCTTTATTTTTTCACTTTGACAATAATTAAATTCAAATGAAATAAAGTTATATGACATTACATTATGTCACATAATGATTAAATAAGGGTATTAAGGTGTGAAAATGTAAAATTAAATTGCACAAAATGATTAAATTAGAGCACTTGACTTTTAAATTATTCTCATTGTCAATGTATTATCACATTTAATTAGATATTGATTTTTAAAACCAAAATAGCATTCAATCAAAGCATTTATGTGTGAAAATTCTTAATTTTATCACAACAACTAATGTCAAGGTCACTAGTACTATATTGTTACTTTGAAGTTGTTGTAAACTAAGTCACATAGTCATTAAATTAAGACACTAAAATGTGAAAATTTATTATTCGGTGAAACTTTTTATTATGTTAGAATTCTCAATAAATTTCAATTCCAATATTCACAAAGCTTGTTTTGAAAAATGTGCAAAAAAAATTCAAATATTTACATATTACATAATATGTAATGAGCATAATTGATTTATATTTAGTTTAACCATGAAAAAATATTGAATCCTAGAGTATACAAAACATGATGTTTATCTCCATTCATATATTTTGCACAAAAAAATTTATAGAAAATTTTGGATAGTATTATGTCAAAATTTATACATAAAGAATCCCAAAATTTAAAATAAAATTATTTAAGTATGATAAAATCTCAAAACATACATCAATAGATAGATTAGGGTGTGTGAAGAACATTGGTGCAAGAAACAAGTGAAAATATGGAGCGAGTAAGCTTCACTTTCTCACACTGTCCAAAGCAACTAGTAGGGTTTGTAAAATAGCATTATTTATCACCTTCTCTACCCGGTTTCCTACAATTCGGTTTTGTTCGACTCGGGTTAAAGTCGGACTCGACCCATTTGAGTATTTCTAGTATTCCTTTACTGTTTGCTTCAATCATGAAATGGTTTTAGTATAAGAGTTTTGATCTACAATATCCTAACAATAATATGTGTTTCTAACACTTTCTGATGGTAGGGGATTGCTTTGCCTTGATGGAACTCATCAATGGAAGAGGCAAGGAACAAAATTTCATTGAAATATTTATGCTTTGTGGGTCACTAACACAACAATGGTGACCAAAACCGAAACGGAAGCAAGGAGAAATAGATAGAGAGATAGTATCGTGTGAAACAGAGGCAGAAAAATGTAGAAAAAACAAAGAGAAATAGAGAGAGAGAGAGAGAGAGAGAGAGATACGAGGTGTCATAGTATACTCAAAGGTTGCTACAACACGAATGTCGAACTTTAAAAAAATGATTAGTTTTTGAAGAGAACTTAAGAGTCACCCCCAATTGTATTAAGAAAATGAAAAACAATTGAAAAACCCCTTTTAGATTTAAAAAAAAATGTCTGCGAACCAGAGATAGTTCTGAAGTCAATTTGTTTGTGGGGAAAGTGTTAGACACCCTACAAGACCCGTCTAAAATATGGGTACCCGAAATTAATTGTACGAACATAATATGGCCAAAAATATATTTTATTCATCTCTCAAATAATAAACTACACAAATGCATAAGAATATTGACAACAAATTTAAACATGAAATGAATGGATGCAACTAACATGCCCTAAATCCTTGTCCGGGGTGGCGCTTACCATTACCTAATAACAATAAAGTGGGCCACTTGATATACAGATAGATCGCCTTATCCTTTTATGATAAGTAACAAGGCATGTGGATGCTACATCGAATACAATTAAAATAAAACCTAAATGAATGCAAAAATGTATGGATTTATAAATTACATCACTTTTCTTTGTCCAGTGGAGAGGGAGTTTAAGTTACATCTCAAATAAAAAGGAAAAGAAAAATTGCATCTTCGCTTCAGGACTCAAGTTGGCCTCATGTCTTCTAGCTTGGGAAAGGGGTCTGCTTACATATCACATAGCATTACCAATGCCCATAAAGAGGAAAAAAGTCATGCACTCATAGAAATTTCAATTAGTAAAAACCAATAAGAAAGACATTAACTAAAATAGTGCAGAAACAGTAAAAGAAACAAACCCAGAACAATCCCAAAGTAGTACAAAAAGAACATAAGAAATAAGTCTAAAAAAGACAGTCCTTGACCAAGTAAAAATTGGGGAAAGAATTATAATAATAAAAAAAAAACCTCTATTTTCCAACCATAACAGCCCTCACATATTCCCAAAACAGCATGCCAAAATAGACAAGCAAACAAACCCAAAACAGTCCCTAAAATCAAATTGAAACAATAAATGAAACTAGCAGAAAATAGCCCCTTGAACCTAGTCAAAACAGCAAGAGAAATCAACTTAAAACAGTACTTAAAATCAACTAAACAGCAAGGGAAATTAGTCTGAAACAATGTGGAAACAGCTAGTGAAACAAGTGCCAAGACAGTTCAAAAATGGTGCAGAAACAGCATAGGAATACATGCAGAAAGAGTCTTAAACAAGTGCAGAAAAATAGAAATCTTTAAATGTAAATTGGGAGCAGGGAAAAAAGAATATTGCTTTGAAAATTGTACATACAATAGGTATAGATCCCTCGATTCTAATGGAACAAGAAACACTCAAATCGGAGCTTTGTAGCTCCATCTAGAAATAAGAAACCAATGGCTGCCAGAGAAAACTGATAGACCTGACAATACACAAAAACAACCAATTTTAAAATCAAATTGGGAACAGGGGAGAAGAATCTTGCATTGAAAAATTTATGCATGAGAGACATACGTCTCCCAATTCTAACGGGATAAAAATTACTCATATTGAAGCCCCGTAACTCCTGCTATAACAAAAAAACTAAGCATTGCCATGAGGGGGCTGACAAAACCAAGAATAGGTATTTTGATGCTTCTAGCCTAAATGTAAAATGATCTAACCATGAGAGCACATAGGCAAATGTAGAATTATCAAGTGCTACCTTAGATGTACAAGCAGCCAATGTTTTAAAAGCCGGATCAGTGAGGGAATCGGTGTGGCAAAAAATACCGGTCAGACCGCCTGGTCGAACCGATTTAACCGAAGCTTTTTCCAAAATTAAAAATTCGAAAGGAAAACATGGAAGATAAAGAACAAATCATCAAACTCAACTTATAAGTGAAAATCTCAAACTTAAAAATTAAAATACAAAGTCTTAAAATCATCAAAACCAAATACATAAGTAAAATGCACAAGTTTTTCTGCCAGCAAAGAGAAGAGCATCAAGCCAAGAGAAGTATCATGTTTCAATATTTGTGCAAAGGCTGCAAGCTATCTTTCTGCCAAAGAATTTATAGTGAGCCTATGGGGGTTGGCCAACTTATAACTTGAAAGTGATGTCTTATCTGTACATTCATTTTTCATATCTTGTATATGTGATTTGTGAACAAGGAAACAAGACTCCATCTCCATATTTGGATCTGGATCTGCACAAGTATATAAATCTAAAGTCTAAACCAACATGATCTAAGTATATATAGCTGTACTATTTTGCAGTACAAAGAAGGACTACAAGTGCTAAGGAGGATAAAACTAGAAAGTTATGCAATAATACTTTAAAGTGATCACATCAGTAATACTAAGAGTATATTCATATAAGATTTTTTTTGAATCATACAAACATGCAGAGAAAGAAATAATATGAATGGTTCAACTACAAGCTTCAACACAAATTCACATCAACGTTTTGATAAATACAATAAATGAATTGTTATCTCGACCATGTAACAAGATATATAACAATAATTTACAGCATGACCTCTATAACATATGTACATAAATCAAATTAAGTGAGCACTATAAGAGGCCAAAAAGCTATGATAATACATAATGAGCACCAATTTAAGTATACTATAGGCTTCAATAAATCAGCTTTCTTTTTCATGACTTACACATTTTGATTTCACAAATTTTCCATCCCATAAAATTTCTCTAAGAACTAAAGCACTTCTCTGAAATATTTCAATGGAAGGAACACAACCTCTTAGCAGCAATCAAATAGGAAACTTTCTTCCTAACTAATGTTTTCTTTAAAAATTGTAAGCCAAAATAAAGCAGCTTTTACATTATCATGTGCTAAGAGAAGCATTACTTAGGAATGAGGAAACACTGTAACAGAGAAAGTAGCCATTAGATGACAGAGTCCTTTGAAGACTAATTAAGTGCATGGAAATAGAGGTTTCAACCCCCCTGCTTATTCAACTTGTTATCCCCTATGTCATCTAAGACAAGGCTAGTACTGTAATTTCGAGAAATATAGGAACAATTGTCATACTGAGTTCATATCTGCGGTAGTTTAGCTCTTTAACAGCTTATATTAGTTTACTTCATTAATCAAACTTCCAAAGTTTTATCCCTTTTGTAAAAGCAAAGAAACATAACTCCATGCAATCTTTCAATTTCATTGTCCATAAACTTCATGTTGTCTTACAGTTTTTCACAACATGTTAAGTAATAAGAAGGACCAAAAGTCAAAATAACAGGTCATATAAATAGTCTTACTTCATTAATAAGATGTACCAAGCTCTCCATATAATCATATATGAATACATTTTATCACTTTATAGTACACCCAATTTTCTAACAACTAATTCTATTCCAATTTTCAAACAATAAGCTTATCAGCAGTGATATAGTTCAGAAACAAAGAGGAAGAAAAAACCAAGAACAAGAAACTTAAGCATTTTGGAAGATAATTTCAACCCAGAAAACAATAGAAACAAATAGATAGGAAAACGCACCCAATGAAACAAAACCAATAAAACAAAAACAGAACTCAAGGAAAGTTCCGCAAACCCAACTCAATCGCCAAAATCACAAATTTCCGCTTACTCATTTCTACATTAGATGAAAGAAGTGAAACCCAGATGATAACCTGCGAGCAAGGGGGATTACATGGGTATTGATTTTGATTTGCAACGTGTAGAGAAAGTGTACCTTTATATATTGCAGCCTCCAATAAAGCTTGCTTAACCAAAAAAACGAAGGAAAAGGAAAGGCAATGAAACAGAAGGATGCCGACATGAGAAGATAGAAACTTGTAGAGGGAATGAGGGAGAGTGAGATTGTGGCTAGGGATTTGAGAATGGATTTTGGGAAAATAGAAGCAGAATGTTGAGGGGAGGGAGGGAGTTCAGCTGTTAGAAACAGGTGCCAAAACGGCACCGTTTTTGGAGAAAATCTGACCAAAACGTATCTCCTTTGTGAACTGGCCGGTTATTGAAAACCAGTTCACCGGTTCATACCGGTTTAACCACTCAAACGATTTTAGACCCTAAACCGAACCGGAATCCAGATCGGGCACCAGTTAAACCACCCGGTCCAATCCGATTTTTAAAAAACTGCAAGTAGCCCCAAAATACTCAACAACTTTTCCAAAACAGCCAAATACAAGTGCAAAAACACTTTGCATGATAATGAGGCAAAAACTTTCATGCATGTTACCAAGATAATAAAAAAAAAAAATCCAGCATAATTTCACGTGTAACAGCCCTCAAGGCATGGGGAAAGCAATCAAAGTGCAGCCCAAATAACAAGGAAGAATCAACACAACAACATGATATATATATATATATATATGCTACTCGCAACTCTAAAAAATCACAAATAAAATGCCAAGAAAAAACCCCGGTAATATAAGCAGCAGCAAACCCATAAATTGCAACAAAAAAACTTTGAAACATGGTAGTCCTCAAATATGCAACATAAATTGCAAATACAATCTCTAACAAGTGCAGCGAAATTAACAACGAAAAGGCATAGAGTTGATCCCTAAATGACTTCATGCAAAATAGAACTCAATAAAAAAAAAAAAATACTAAACCAGTAAGAGCCATAAACAAGAAGCAGCTAACAGTCCTAGCTTCCAGCAAAGCACAGAGAACTCAAATGAGAACCAAGGGTTTTGATTAAGCAAAATTTAGGCTGATACAATAAAGATATGACAACATTTAAAAATAATGAAAGAACTCAGCCAAATAAATTTTAAATTTAGGGACAACTGACTTCAATGAAAAAGAGAGACTAAACCACCTATGGACCAGCCCCTTTGACGACTACCAAACAATCATATAAAGCAGTAACCAACTCACACACACACACACACACACAAAACTAACAATAACAGCTAGCAACATCAAGACTTAAACACAAATTTCCCTACACAAATTCAAAGCAAACCAGCAATAAACCCATGAGCAGAAAATACACCAAGAATGCAATTTGAGCAAAAAACAAATAGGTAACTGAATATATATAAAAAAAAAAAAAAAGGTATAGAAAATAAGTATACTTAATAGAAAAATAGAAAGGGAACCGAATAGAAAATTTAACCCCAAAAATTGGATAGTGAAGGATGAAAGAAAACATGCCTAGCAGAATGCAAAATAAAAAGGAAAATAAACAGAACAAATCCAATAACAAAAATAAAGAAATAGCAAGACAAGTAAAAATAGAAAGCAGATCCGAACAGACAACCAGCAAGAGAGAAAGTGAGCAAAACATATATAAAGGTCATGAATCCACAGAAAAATGAGATAAATTAATCAGAACTGAAGTCAAGGGATCAAATATTAAAACTCTCTTACCCATTATATCTCATTTATTTTCCAATCACAAAGGATCTTTGGAGAACAATAGTGAAACAAAATAGAGAAATGCAAAAGCTCAAACAGAAAAATGGTAAACTTAGATGAAAACTGATGGAATCAAGTAAAATTTTAAAGATGGGTCACCCATTACAAAGAAAATCAGTATACATACTAAAATGAAAGAAAAAGAAAGGCTGAAACTAACATTTGTGAAAGAAACTCTTTTTTCTCTATTCGGACCTTTCTCCACTGCTACAACGCTTGAGCCACCTCTCACTCTTTAGCTTACTCTACTTTCTTGCCTCTATAGCTCTCTCTTGCTCTCTCCCTCTTTCTCTCTTTGGTCTCTGATTTTTTTCTGCTCTTCCTTTTGCTCTATTCAGTTCTCCTTCCTCTTTCACGTTTGCTCTCCTTTTTCTCAATTTCCCCATTTTGCCCTTATATATCCACCGCCCAAATCTTTCTTTTTCTTTAATTTTGGTTTTCTCCTTTTTTATTTGCTTTTTTTCCTTTAATAGAGATAAGGTACATCTATTTGGACCAATGGGGAACAAGAGAAATTCATTCCTTGTTTTCTCATTGGTCCTCCTCCTAGATATAATGATGCAAAAAAACAACTTCTTAAAAATATCTTTATTTTTCTATTTTTATTATTCATTTACAAAAATTTTAAAACACTAAAATGAATGGGTTAAGTGGGCTAAATGAGAGATTTAAGTTTGACTCCAAAAAAATAGACTAAGCCAAGGTGATGAGACTATGGTACATTTTATTACAAAAGCTCAAGTAAAATATATATAAAAAAAAATAAACTAAAAATTAAGAACTTATATGTTTTCAAAAATATTTTTTTTTTGTGCACAATTTTTTGAGTGATTCTTCTGAATAATGCATATTTGCAAACTAATTACACATATAAGGCACATTTGAAACTATTTCCATAACTACGGTAGTTTTTTTTTTTACTTTTTCTCTTCAGTGTCGCATTTTGAACTGTAATGAAGAGTCGAATTTTCGTTTGAGTCTCCTTTAAGGAGCCGAATTTTGGCATANAATTCAAAAGGTGCAAGACATTGAAATTTTACTAATGCAATATCTCAAATTTCAGTTTTTTTATTTTATTTTATGCGACAAAAAGAACCTGAACAAAGTAAGGTATCTACACGAGGCCACAGGTGAAAGAGTTTGAAAGAATGGGAAGGACAAAGGTAGAACCAGAGAAGCATTCCAGTTTTTCCTTCTAATCTTTTAAAAATTATTAAGCTTGATGCGTTCAGAGATAGGGGCGAAGGGAGAGAAAGAGAGGTAATGAAGGACTGGGAATGAAATGGAAATGGGTTTTATGTATAAATTTGAGTAGTTAAGAGGGTCAACTTAATAATACTTAAAGAAAAACATAAAACCGGACAATCAAGTGGGCATATTTTCATCGTAGATTATGCCAAATGGAAGCATGAATGGTAATGATTTGGGCCATGGGGTTATATAACCGCATATTTTGGCGGGGGTAAGTTAAAGGAACCCAAATCATGTATTTAATATGGAGAGAAGGGTTTTATTGGAAATGATGGTATCAAGTAAGCATTATAACCGTCAATTTTATTTGTAGGTAAATAGATGGTTGGCAAACTGGCACATGTCTAAGGTATGAATACCTTGAAAGTCATAAATCATGGATTTAATTTATAGAGAATGAGTTTATTAGAAAGAGATTCTATGGTACCACATAAGTATGTCATATTATATTGATGTGGCAAACATTTATCATCAAAACATAATTTTAATATTTTACTATATATAAAATATAATTTATCTCATTATTTCAAACAAACTTAAAAATTGTTGACTTGAAATTATCAANATAATTTATCTCATTATTTCCAACAAACTTAAAAATTGTTGACTTGAAATTATCAATTATATATGTTATTCACACAGTGGTTGTTTCCATGTGGTATGACATACTGCATCCATATTAAAGATATATAAGAAACCTCCTTACTGGAAATGTTGGGGCTGTTTGCTATTTCATGTTTTCATTTTCAATGAAAACAAAAAGTAGTCTTGAAAATGCATTTGGTTGAATTTAATAAAAGTGTTTTGCTAAAAATATTTTTTAAATTAAGCCCAAATCTGAAAATGTCAAAAAGACGTTTCTAGTGTTTTCTACTCAAATTTTTTAAAACATGAAATGAAAAAGTAAAAATATAGTGACAATTTTGTAATTATAATGAAAACTAATTAAAACAATGTAGCATTTTTGTAATTAAAATTAAAAGAGGTTTTAAGTCTCTCTACAACACAGGCGTCATCTGTGTCACTCCCACCACCATTTGCATCATCATTTTTGTGGTGATCTGTCATTTTCAGATCTGGGGCGCATGAGATCCAACCCAAGGCATTTCCGAGCCTTGCTGAAGAAAACCTTGCACTAATCTTGGGACCTTGTTCCAACACATGAGATCATCGCAAAACCCTTACCGAAAGACGATACAGCCTGAAGAAAAGCTGACTTCTCCTAATCTTTCCAATCAGTAGGTTCCATCTGCCCGCAGCTCGCATATGAACAAGTTTCATTGTCAACATTTTGAGTAACTTTATATATATATATATAGAGATAAACTATTTGAAACTTTATTGAAAATAATAGAAAATATGTTAATTAAATACTTTTTATAATTTTATTTTTTAAAATTTTCATACAATGCTTTGATTGTTTTTATTTTTTAAAAAACAGTTTTTAGCTTTGCATATTTTTTAAAATTTAGAAATTAAAAATAAAAAATATATTTTAAGAAATAAAAACTGAAAATAAAAATAAAAAAATATTTCCGAAATAAACAGACCCCAGATATCCGATAATTTCATCATAACCGTCATTTTATTTGGAAGTAAATGGATGGTTGGCAAACTGGCACATGTCTAAGGTATGCATACCTCAACTTTTTCTAAAGGTATGGAAACTACGGCCCAATATTAATTAACTTCCTTAATATTAATTATAATTGGTTTATTTTTGTTAATTTGAAGTTCGTTTGTTGGATCTATTATTATGAGTCTAATTATAATTATTATTTTTACAATATATGCAAATATTTGAAATTTGTTTGCAGGGTAATCATTATGTTATGATTATTATTCTCATTCCAATTTTCATTAAAATCTATGAACCAAGCATTAATATTCTAATTCTAATCTCAATTATATTAATGAGATATCACATACCTTTATAGTATGATAGCATAATAATTATTTATATAAAATTATTTAATCTAAATTATTTATTTTTAACAATTAAAATTAATACTTTTTGTATCAACATTTATTATATTATCATATTAAAAAAATATTATATACCTCTTAATTGGAATCCCCTAAATAAAATATTTTCTTATCATTGATCAAGAAACATAAAAGTGGTAGAAAAACAAAGCCTAAATAGATCACAAAAATTTATGATAATCACCCATCATACGGATTCTTCATCTAATTTGAATTTGAATACTAACTTATGTGAATTTTCATATTTAATTTATTAAAATTTAAATATTTGCACTGAAATAATATGTTATATTGTTTTCATCACTTTTTAGTTATTTTTCATTACTACATGTCGCACTCTCAATCTATTCTCCTTTACTTTTACATGTATAAATATAGATTTTAAAAATAAGTAACTATGAGATAAAATAAAATTTATTTAAATTTAAATGTAATCATCCCAAGCGCGGCTAATGTGGCTACTAAGCTATTTCTTTGGAAAGCTCCTACTGAGATGGGAAATTCCCCGATAAAGCTGCCAGTACCAGGTGAACTCATATTGGCCAAAGTGGAAGAGAAGGAAATGGTAGAGAGAGATTTTAAATTTTGAATCAAATCTTTTAATTTTAAATATGAGATAAAATAAAATTTATTTAAATTTAAATGTATTACAAATTTTAAATTTTGAATCAAATCTTTTAATTTTATTTTTTAAATTTTTATAGTTTAATTTTTTTAATTAAATTTTTATTATCATTTTTTACTTATAATTTTGTTAATTTAATATTAACATAACAAATAATTTATTTGTGACAATAAAAAAAATAACATAATATTAAAATAATACAAAAATCATTATTTCTTCAAATTTTAACTCAAAATAAATACATAAAAAAAATTAAAATCAAAATTTTTGTATCATTTTAAGGTTACATTAATTTTTTTTATCACATAAATAAATTATTTGACATATCCAACACTAAAATAACAAATTCATAACTAGAAATACTGACAAATACTTAATTAAAAAAAATTGAACCGTAAGAACCTTAAAAAATAAAAACACTGTAAAAACTTCATTTAAAATTTGTCCAAACTTGCATGATTTTTTAAAAAAATAAAATGTACTGAAAGTATTCAAAAGCACAAGAAAAACAATTTCTATTTTAAAAAGAATGAGACTAATGAGAAGCGAAACAGCAGGAAAAGGAGGATTAAACGATTACATATTCTATTTATTATTATTATAATCTAATCTAATTCTCTAGGTGAAAAATTTTCAACAGATTATCCTGCAGGCATTAAGCAGGTGATTTTCTGATATATTATAAATTAGAAGGGCATCAAAATCTTTTTCTCTTGACTCTTGAAATGTCATCAAACCCCTCGTCAGTCCAAACCTGTCCACCACCATGTCTGTAGTTTGCTTCCTGCTCATCTATATTTCTTGTTCTTCTAGGAGGCACATTTGCTGGCCTGGTCTTAATTCTCCTGTCAAAATCCCTTTCCCTCAAGTTCCTTTCATGGAACTCTGAATCATCATCAGCACAGAATCTGTAATGTCTAGGCCCATCCTCTGCATTAAGATGAAAATTCTCTCCAACATTACCATTGTAAGGAGGCCTAAAAGAACGAACAGGTCCACGTCTCTCACCAAACCTTCTCCTCTCATCTCCATTTCCTTCACCATTGAGCTCAAGTATTCTACCACCAGAATGCATAGGGCCCCCAAAGTACTCCTCATTATCTCCCCTGTCTACAACATCAAATCTCCTGTTTCTAAGTAAAATTCGACCAGAAGGACTTCTATTGGACATGACAGACCTGGGATGAACATGGTCCCGTCCAGATTCCATATCCCTAATATCATTAGGAGGTCGCGACATATATGAAGGGGAGCCATGCCTCCTTACCACTCTCTCCCCAGGGAAGACCGGCCGATCGGGGGATCTCATTCTGTCAGTTCTATATAATGGTGATCTCCGATGGGTCATCTCTGGATGCCCACCAAAACCATCTGGTGATCTTCTTCTAGGAGACCTTCTTCTTGGAGATGTCCATGGACCAGGAGAGCGACTCCTAGATCTAATTGGTGACTTTGATCGAATTCGAGGAAGACCCCTTCTCTGCATAAAAGAGCTCCTACCCCCTCGCGTATACCGACCCTCCAGTCCCTCAAATGGCTGGGGACGTGAAAACATAGGATCTATAGGATCCTCAGGGAATCCTCTCATAAACTTGTCACCATGCCTCATTCCAACCAACTCAGAACCATCACCTCCACCAATGCATCTACTTGGGCTCATGTTTCTTGGAATCCTGTGACCCATTTGAATACTACGTCCAGTAGCTACATCTCTCCCTCCTGGAGACCGTCTCCTTGATGGAATATGACGACACAGTGGCCCCTCATCATTCAAGGGCTTCCTTCCTACCCGACCAGTACCAACAAATGAGCTGTCTGGTGCAATATTATTGTACTCTAGGTCAGCATCAGTAAAAGTAGAAGCATATTTATGCCTGGGGCCACGAAACTGACTTGGACCATTATAAAACTCACCAGTAAATTCACGATCAGATTCCCAATCACCACGAAGTGTGTCTAACCGACTCCCTCTCCCTCTACCACGCCCAAAACTTAATCTAGTGTTTCTAGGTGACAGATCTTGATTCCTTTCTCTTGAAAACTTGCGAGGACCATCAATGTAAATTTCATCTCTGAAAATCAAAACAGAAAGGTAAAAAGGGTGAGGAAAAGAATACAACTATCAATCCACAACAGAAAAAGAATTCCAGATAATGATTATATACCTTCCTCTAATTATTTTGTCACCATCAAGTGCATCAGATAATATCTCTCTTCCAGCTCGTGATGGCAGTGACCTGCCTGACATGGACCTAGTTTTACTAGGGGATGAAGCACTAGCAGCTCGGGACAAATTTATTATTCTTCCCTGATTAGCACCATTATTAATATCCTTGGTTGCATCATCAAAATTTGCAGATGCTTCTATCTTCTGCAAATCCAAGTCAGTTTTTCTAACCACATCAGTTGTTTTGACAACCTCATCTGTATACTGAGCAACATCTACTCCACGGCTTCCATTAGTGGCTTCATCAGAAAACAATTCGGACTCTGAAGATTTAGGGACAATTTTCATTTCTGAAATATCTGACAATTTTCTTCGCAAGACCTTAACAGGTTTCTTCCCATCGGAGCCAACAGTTGGCTTTTCAGCATCCAATGACTCTTGTAGACACACATTTTTATCAGTGACCTTATCATACTTCTCATTTATTTCAGTGTCAACACCATCCTTACCACTATTTACTTGACTGAGATTTACAGTTTTATTTTCACCTTCCTCAACATGGGATGAAGTTGGACAATCACCACTCACCAGTCCTCCACTTTCCAGCTGCTTATTTTCATAACTAATACAATCAACACGTTCTACTTCCCTTACCTCACAGATGGTGTCCTCGGCTGAGGAATGCTTCAGCGGTTCTCGAACCTCACCATCTTCGTAATCATCATCTTCACCATATTGCTCCGTATCCATAGCAACAGTTAAGGCATGATTGTCATCTGACTCATAATCAGAACCATAAGAATCATCGTCTAACATATCAGCCGATAAGGTTATCTTTTCATCATCACTTACACAGCCTTCACCACTACCTCGTGGATCTGGCGGTGGGAGCTCATTCATGAGTTTCAATCTGCACCCTTCAGGATCATCAGCATTTTCTCCATCAGCTCTTAAATCGTCCTTCATGTCAGGAACACTTGATTCAGTACCATTGTCAACCATAGCTATGGCCACTGTTTCTATAGGAACCTGCTCAGCAATTGGACAAGCTCCCAGAGACTCTTTCTCATCAACATGGGAATTTTCTAGATGGTTTACTACATTTCCACTGGTGCTCAAATCTGCTGAACATGTAGGCTTCTCCACAAGGCATTCTGTCTCTGCAGATATTGGTGTTGTCTCCATCGTCGTTGGCATTGACACAGCAGAAGAACAATTATCCAACCCTTGCAGCAATCCTGTATCCACTTGGTCTGATTTAACCTCTGTTGTCTTCGGTCTTTCCTGATTACCCTCATGACCTGGTTCAGATTTAACAAATTTAGGATCAACTAACCTCAGATTGCCACCCTTTGAAGAATTGAAAGCCTCAACATTGAAACGCTCAACTAATTCATGTTTAACAGCTACACTATCTAATGATCCCACAGGAGAGAGATTAACTTTCTTCAAATTCTGTTTTGGGTTCTCATCAAATGGTTCTGATTTTACTGTCCTAAAACTATCCATACTCAAATCACCACCAGAAGCTACCACACTAGACGAGTTCACAGTAGGAATAACACTGCCTGAATTTAGTTTAACAGATAATCTAGAAGGTTCCTCAGCATATTTCTGAAGACAAGATGAAGAAAGGCGGAGGTTACATGGGTCACCACTTTTATACTGCTGGCCATACAGTGTAGATGAAATAGCAAAAGCTCTGTTTTTACTCTCTACATGTGTTTTCTTTACAGAAGCAACACCAGTTGTGGGGATCCCAGTTGAGCACATGAAATGTTTTTCATCAAGTGCAGGATCAGTACTTTTCAGCACATCAGTAGAAGTTTTACCTGAAGCTGCATCAGTGACAGATTCTTCCCATGCATCCATCGTAGTATTCAAATCCCAGTTTGCCCTATTAGAATGAACATGAGCTCTGTCACTATCAGATTTAACATCACCATTTCTCTGAGTAGTGCCCATTTCCTCGCTTAGAGATAATTTCAATGACACAGATTCTGTTTTCTCCTTTTTCTGGCAACTCTCATCAATGTCTTGACTAGACAAGGCTGGAAATAAGTGCTCCTTTAAGCCTAAAGATAGATCAGTACTTTCTGGAACTACAGGACACTCTTGTTTGCATTTCTCTTGGACATTTTGTTTGTTAATATCTGCTCCTATGTTAAGCGCAAGACCTTCCTTTGCAGCCAACAAGAGTTCAGACTTACCCTTGATCATTTGGGATACCAATTTTTCACCATAAGCCTCCTTGAGTGCCACCTTCTCTTTGCTTTCCATGACATCCAAAGTACAAGAGGGAGTTGCAAGATCTGGTTCTTCAAGTTTAGGTATGAGGAAGTTAGAATTGCTTTGGACCTTGTTAGCATTTGTAACTTCAGAACTAGCTTTTCCTTCTTCAAATACAGGATTTCTATTTGATTCAGATAAGCCAGAAGAACTGGTAGAAAGAGTTGAACCCTGTGATGTGCTTGAATGTTCCTTTCGCAATGCATCGTTTTCTTCCGGAAGTGAACAAGGTTCTTCAAAAGAAGATGAAGAAGCCTGTATCAAAGGGAACCTCCTTTTCTTGATTGGTGCACCAGCAATAGTAGCATTTGATAGAGTTGATCCTTGAGAAGTGCTTGAAAGTTCTTTTCGTAGTAACTCATTTTCTTCTGGGATTGAAGAATCTTCAGACAGAGGTGAAGAAGGACGAAATAAAGGGAATCTCCTTTTCTTGATAGGTACACCTGCAATAAAATCACTAAACTGCCCGGCAATCGATTTAACCCCAGTCTGTCAATAGAAGATCAAGTAATCAATATCCAAAAATGAACAAATTGGTATGGTTCTCTAATCGTAGTTAGCTGTAAATCAGAAAGGAAATAAACACCTCTTCCTGTCCTGAAACAGGCATGATTCCAAATTGTGCCAAAGGTCACAACCCTTCTTCCAAACTTCAATTAATATGATTCAATAGCAATTCCTCAATAACATTATTGAAATAAATTGAAATTCTGCACTGAATTAAAAACCGGTAGACATATCTTTCTTCCAGAAAGCTTCTCCTATTGTTAATTTCTTAGTCTTAGATACGCTTCTTGTAAAAAAGAAGAATGAAGTCTCTGATAACCTGCCAAATACAAAATATAAAGCTGCAATATCAGAAAGTCAGTTAGACTGAAAAACAAAGCCAAACTAAATTCATCCACGGAACAGCAGCATAGATAATTTCCGGTAGCAAAAATCAGGCAGAAATCTATAAATTTTCCTTTCAGAATTAGATCCAAAACTAACTGACCACAAAATCAAAATGTACTTCCAGATCAGTCTATACTACTACTTCAAATCATCTAAAAAACACACATGCAGAGTACGCTTAAGATAAATCCCAGTGAAATATTTAACTATACACCACGCACAAATCTACCCCCAAGTGATTACCAAAGGCAAGTTCATGAAACCATAATGATCTGGGCATCCATTAAACTCCATCAAATCCCGGTGAAATCCATTCCAAAAATTAAAAAGCTCTGTCGGAAAGCAAAATCAAAATCCCAAACTAAAATCTAGACCCAGAAAACCCTTTCGCAAGAAAACAAAACAAAAGGGTCTCTAAATCCAGTGGCGAAAACCCAGAAAGACCATCTAAGAAGAAAGGAAATCAGATCTAAATCCACAAAGAAAGAGCATGAAGAAGGAAAAAAAAAACAGAGTGTAATACAACATCATCAGAAAAATACCAAAAGTTTACAGGTTGTGGAAAAACCAAGCACAAGAACGAACAAAAAATCCGACCTTGACGAAGAAGACGAAGACAAAGGAATTACCTGGTAGGAAAGACAAGGCTGGGGGCAGGGAGAGAGAAAGAAAAGGGATTTTCGGTCAAGCTCTGCAGCTTCCAGGAAGCGAAAGTGGGTGGTTGATGGGAACACACAAAACACAAATAAAAAGTGGGAGACAGAGCGAGAAAAAGGAATCTATCCCTAGAGAGAGAAAGTTAGGGTTTGTGTTTTATCTCGCTGATTTTATTGACTTTATGGAAGCGAAGGCTTATCTTAGCAATATATATTCTACTCAACCGACGTGACACCTCAACTAATACACAGACACGTGCCCTCTTATCTTTGGAATCTCAATGTGACGTGTTCCACAACTTGGTTCCTTTCTTTTCGAGAAATTCTTAATATGGAGAAGATATACAATACGCGATCGTACACCGAGGACTTGAAACCTCTAAATTAACCGGACGGCTGTGATTGAGTAGTAATTAATTCTACCAAAAGTTAATGGATTTTGTTAATGGCTCGGATCTCGATTATAGTGTATTAGTTGCGTACCCGTACGTTTTACGGATAAATAAACTTAAAAAAAAATATACAAAAAATAAATAAATAAAAGAAAAATAAAAAAAGTAAAAAATGAGTACAGAAATTTTAAATAATTGTACTCTCAAAAAAATATATTCTTTATTAATTATATATAAAAATTTTGCTTGAATCTCTTTTTATCTAAAAGTTTGATTGGTAATTCTTTTTAAAAATAGTTTTATATCTTTACGACTAGTTAGTAGTTTTTTTTGAAAAATTTAATTAGGCTTTAAAGATAATTTTTTGGGTGTGTTACTCATTGTTATTTATAGAAAAATATCAAATATATCATTCACGTCTTACTTAACAATATTAAAATAATATTTTTTAATTATTTTTTTATTATCAAAGAAAAAAGCATATAAATTTTGTGTTTCAATTTGAGTAATAATTAAAGTATAAATATTAACAAAGACAAAATAAACCTTCAAAATAAAATATAAGAGATTAAGATTAACAAAAAATTGAATTGTTGATCTTTCTTGCATCTGTAAAGGATTTTTTATAAAATGTTTAGTTATTAAATAAAGTAATTTGGCTACATTATCTTGAATTTCTACTACTTGACCGTCAATGACTTCTTGTTTGGCCGTGTCTCCTAATATATTATTTTTATCGGCTGGACTAATGTAATTATCTCATCAACCTTTTAATTGACCAGTAAAACCTGCAACTAACGAACTAGCAGTTTGCTTTTCATTATTTCTTCGTCTATATGCAGTTGCTGCCATTGTCATTTCTTCTAAGATTCTAAGGATTTGATATTCTGTTAGGCCATCTATGTTCCATTCATGTAGTTGAGATGCATCATAATGGGCTTGAGTATGAGTGTAGCTTTCTTCGTATTGCATATCTGCTGGGGTAGGTCTAGGGTAATAAGTTTTACCATATTGAGGAGCTTGTCTTACGTTTCCTTTAAGCTTATTTAAACTTAAGTGAGGTCTTGAGTCGTATTGGGACTGTATTTCTAAATCTTCTTCACTTTCTAATCCTTTGGTAATAGTATTAACTACAGATTTATTAGAATCTAATTATAATGCTTTTAATTTTTCTGAAATTTTCTTTAAAACATCTTGTGTATCATCACCTAAACTAACATTTGGGGGTGTTATAAAGGGTTGAAAAATTGGTTTGTTAGGATCTATTCCATTTATTAATTTAGTTTTGGAGGATGAAGGAATGCTTGTATAGTTTGGTTTAGAGGAAACTATATGGTCTATTAGATCTAATTGAGAAGATATGGTATGAAGAGATATATTAGTGTAATTATTTTGTAATTGAAGATTTGTAAAGTGTTTGAGAGTTGGCATTTTTTCTTCTAAATGATTGTCTTCTCCTGGGATCATTTTAAAAGGAGAGGCTATTACTTGATTTCCTTCTGTATTAACAAAATGGATTTCTTCTAAAGGAGGATAAACTGATACAACTGGCTGTTTACTTTTAGTATGCCAAGTTTTAGTACTTTGCTGAGTAACATTTACATTTAACCTAAATGGATAATCTATCTCATTTTCTAAGGCATAATTTTCAAACCAGGTAAAGAATGGGATAAGCACTTGAATTTGACCTATATATTCATAGTAAATTGTTTTAAAATTTTGTAATTCTTCTTTTGTAAATTTACTAAAATACCATCGTCTTTTATTTTTATTCTCTTCTGTCATAAAGTCTTTTTTCAAATATTCTTTGTCTATTACGAATTCTTTAGAGATAACATTAATGGAATGTTATGCTATTTGGATTAAAAAATGCCCCTTCAGAATTTCAAAATGTAATGAATGATATTTTAAATCCTTATACTCATTTTTCTATAGTCTATATAGATGATGTCTTAATATTTTCTAATTCTCTAGATCAACGCTTCAAACATTTAAAAACTTTCTAATATCAAATATATCATTCACGTCTTACTTAATAATATTAAAATAATATTTTTAATAATTAAAGTATAAATATTAACAAAGACAAAATAAACCTTCAAAATAAAATATAAGAGATTAAGATTAACAAAAAATTGAATTGTTGAGATTGTAATAAAGTTAATGAACATACATGAGAATATATAATTTTTTGAAAGTTCACTTTCTTATTCTCTTATTAGTAACAATCTAAGTGTATCATCTCACAAGCTCATCCCTCATTTAAAAGATTTAGATTCCTCAGTAAATGATTAAAAATAACATATAGTCATACATAAATAGAATTAAATTTTTTAATTAAAAATAAACTTATTCATGAGTCGGATTATGACCCATTTGCATTATTACCCACAAAACATATACAGCTGTTAATTTATAGTTACGTATAATAAGACTCACATGTAAATTGACTTGGCATACATTAATTTACATACTTCAAAGTCATGTATTATATATTATTCATACAAAATTTTATTATTTTCCTTCTTTTGATATTTTAAGTTCATTTGTTTCTTTTATTCTTTAATTTGTATGGTCGTCGTTTCCGTCTGGGAGATGGAAAGGTGCGCGTGCCTGCGTGGTGGGTGTAAAACCAACGGTGATTTGTCTTCTTTAGATCTTGACCGTTGATGTAACTTTTTCCTTTAATATTTAGCTGAAGACTTCTATTCAGCCTTGCGTTCACACCGGGCTTGCATGTCGCTTTCCTACTCTTATCAGTTATCACTTTCCTTTGTTCTTGGTCCAAGAATAATATTTTTATCATATATATATATATATATATATAAGAAAATTTTATAATATTATATGAGTACGTCATATTATATTGATGTGACAAGTATACATAATTTTTATATTTTATTGAATATAAATATAATTTATTTTATTTTCTTAAATAAATTTAAAAACAGTTAATTTACATATATGTCATTCTCATATTGGTTAATCTCATATAGCATGACATACTACATAAATATGAAAAATATCTAAGAAACCTCCAAAAGAATAATATTGTTATCTTTGCTTTACTTACTATTATCTTTATCACTTCCCTTTTCACTTGGTTAAAGAATAATGTTTTTCGTATAAAAAAAGAATAATAAGTTTCTTTTGCAAGAATAATAAATTCTTTTTGACAATTATTCTCAAGTTTTGATACTTGAGAGAAAAAATAAAAAAAAATTCTAAAGTATGCTTTTCTAAGAAGTGTCCGTGAAACATGACAAAATAATAAAATATCATTAGGACTAGGTAATTATTATGTTTATATATATAATTATCATATATAAATATAAACAGAATAACTATATATATAAAGAAAATAGTCACACAATGTCAAATGGTATTTTGGTTATTTTACACAAAATGACAAGCACCTACTAAGAAAGCATATACCTTTAGAATTTTTTAGCCTTTTCTCTCAAGTATTGAAACTTACAAATAATTGTCTCTTTCTTTTTTTACTGAACAACAAGTTGTTATCAATTAATAATTATTGATTTTTTTAATAACCCAGTAATTTTAGTCTGATACCATCATTTAGATGGAGCCATACATGCTAAACCTAAGGCAAGCAACTATAATTTTGTGTAGATGAACGCTTTGAGAACTTATATATTTGTTAATAATTACCGATTTGCTTCTTAATATTGAAAGCATGATTTTTCCTTCGGTTAAGATTTGTCATTATTTAATCTCAACTTTATAGATTCCTTTAAATATGTGAAATGGGCAAGTGTGAATTTTAACTCTATGTGCCTAGTAGTAAAAAAAATAATTGTAAAAACCAAAATATCCAATAAGTACTTAAATTCTCTCACCTAGACTCACTTAATAACTTTACAGGGATTCTATGATACAACATAAGTATGTTATACTACACTGACGTAGCAAGCATACATAATTTTTATATTTTATTAGATATAAAATATAATTTATTTAATTTTTTAAATAAACTAAAAAATAGTTAACTTGTACGCATATCATTCATTTATTGGTTATTCTTATGTAGTATGACATACTGCATAAATATTAAAAGTATCTAAGAAACCTCCATAACTTTAACTTTATAATTTAAATTGACGACCAAAGAGAAGGAAAATAATTAAAGAACATATTGTGATTTAACTAGTTATCAATGTATTAACAAAATATTAAACATGCACTCCAATGGTAGTACTTCATTATATAGGTTATTGTTCAAATCCCATTGAAAACGGATAGAAAGAATTTTGGGAGAGAATAGGCTACTCCTTGTTATGTAGTCTCAAGTTGAAAAATCAAAAAGAAAAAGTCTAATTTACTCTTTTAACTTTATCTCATATGTAATTTACCCCTAAAAATTTTAAAACATGCAAAAAAAAATCCCCATACGATCTCAAAATGTGTAGTAAACCCCATTTCATAAATGAACATCCAAAAATTAACAGAAAAGAGCATGTGCATATCACATGTTCTCCTCTTGGGTGTGTTTCGGTCGATACACCTATACTCTCACTTTCTTCACCCTTTTATCTATTAATCCATTTCAAGCACCATTTTTTTTCCTTGTTTTTGGTAATTTAACCACTATTTCTTTCGTTGTTCCTCTAAAATGCGAAATCTTGCAATAACCCCATTTCTGGACTTTTCACCTTTCTGCAATTTCTTAATCTCTACAACATAATTGGCCAGGGAGAAAGCTAGGATTTGGGAATGAAACCTGTATCTTAAAGGAAATTTGAGAAATTCCTAATGGTAGCTGCCATTTTTGAAGCAGCTTCAACTTATCCCACTCAATCCAAGACATCCTTGCACCAAAAAGAAGTACAAACCCACCAAAATAGATCAAGCCCCCACTCCTACCTTTAGAGAAGGACAACAACGTTGTTCCAAGAAGACCCAAAGGCATGGGGGTCTCTTCCAGGTGGATGTCTCTCTCCCCAACGTCGTTGAAGCTAGAACTAGCCTCCCAGAAAGCCTCCTCCTCACAGATACACTTCATTTTAACACATCCCCTCACCTATTTGCTCGATTTTGATGCACCCCTTGCAAAAACCACCTCAATTGCAGAAAAAAATCGAATAATTGCAAAGAACAGGTGATTGCGAACAAAATGCACAAAGGAATCGTAAAAAATTCTGTAAATTTGAGAGAGTAAAATCAAAGCAAGAAGAAGGATTTGGCTCAAGGGTCTTTACTGTGAAACGCACATGAGAGGAGAGCACGTGATGTGCACGTGTATTTTCTATTAATTTTTGGATGTCCGTCTATACAAAGGGATTTTCTACACATTTTGGAACAAGGGGTCTTTTGCATGCTAGATTTCCTTATGATGATGGGAGGATATGGTTATCTATGACAACGAGAAGGTAGATTGTGGAATTTAGGAATGTCAAAGCAGTCTGGTAGGGTGAGGTTTGTGCTATAGCATGGTTCTCAAAAACACAACCTACAATGTGCCGAAACAATGGGAGAGAGGAATGGACTTCCCTCAAGAGAATTTTGTGAATGTACCGTGTTGGGTTTAGATATGGGATTTGTTGGTTCAGATTTGCGTTCTGGGTAATTCAGACATGATTCAGTGTCTAAAGTAGTGGAAGTCTAATAAAAGATCTTGGAATTGCTAGGTTCGTTGGTTCTTAGTATCTGCGTTCATTTTTAGTCTCTTGTTTCTTTTGTTATGGTGTAGAGCACCTCTTTGTTTAGTTTCTTTGCTCGGTCTAGAGTATGTAGTTGGCTTGTTGGCTTGGTGCCTGGATTACTTGATGTAATTCTGGGTTGTCAATTATCTTCAATGATAACTATTTGCTATGGAAGAAAAAAAAAAAAGTAAACTTACATTTGAATCTTCGAAACATTGGAGTTTCAACAAAATCATCTTTAAAAGATACATAATTACAAATTGGTCCTCAAAAAATAGGACATTCATAACAAAATGGTCATCTGTTAGTGAAGTATGTTAATAGCTAACGAAATTATTGATGTGTCACCGTTAAATGCTTAGGTGGCACGTTAAGGACTTGCATAACATTTTAATTTACCATGTGGCATATGATGTGGATTTATTAAAAAAAAAAAACTAAAAAATGCACCGGTTCCAGCTTCATTCTCAAACTCGTCATTATCCTCCCTAATCTTACTGCCACTAGTTTCATCTGCTGCTTTGGATGCGTTGGACTCTGACGCAGAGCCATTTTGCAATTCCAGCGGAGATGAAAGAGACGAAGGATTATTATTATTATAGTTAGAAAAAGGCACACCCTCACTTACCTCCATCACCTCGTTAATAAAATTTTGACAAAAATGTATGCAATTGCCCTCGTTCAAATTCTTGTCCGTGAATTCCAAGAGTTCACTAACATAAATCCTTTTAATGGAGATAT
The DNA here is from genome assembly GCA_003255065.1 of Cercis canadensis. Classification (NCBI taxonomy): domain Eukaryota; kingdom Viridiplantae; phylum Streptophyta; class Magnoliopsida; order Fabales; family Fabaceae; genus Cercis; species Cercis canadensis. Next base: position 70,788 of record QAOA01001820.1, read on the forward strand.
CCATAGAATCTTCCTCGACTATGGTGAAAACAATGGTCATTATCTGGGCAAGAACGGACTTTGCAAAGATCTGATTGGTGCCGTTCACCCCACCAAGGTATACATTATAACAAGTTCTCACAATATGAATGAGACAGTCAGCACGGATCAAAATGGAGGGGGATCGAACAGCTGAGAGCAAGACTCTAAGCACACCGAGCTCAATGGCTTCGTCCCCAAGCCCCACGGATTTACAAACGGACTCAATCATTCTGAAGACAATGGCGAACTCTGAAGCAGAGTACAAGGCCGAGAGGGAACAATTTAAAGGTGCATTCAAGAGCAGGCTCGACAACCTTGGCGTAGGCGGAATCAAGAGCGAGAAGAATAGGTTAGAGGACATACTGGGCGTCAGAGGAGGAGAGACCTAAAAGAGGGGAGAGGAATATGGCATATGTGGATTTTTCAAGTTTTTTTTTTTTAATAAATCCACATCATATGCCACATGACAAATTAAAATGTTATGTAAGTCCTTAACGTGCCACCTAGGCGTTTAACAGTGACACATCAACAATTCTATTAGCTGTTAACAAACCTCACTAACGGAAGACTATTTTNATCTCACCGTGGACAAGGCCGAGAGGGAACAATTTAAAGGTGCATTCAAGAGCAGGCTCGACAACCTTGGCGTAGGCGGAATCAAGAGCGAGAAGAATAGGTTAGAGGACATACTGGGCGGCAGAGGAGGAGAGACCTAAAAGAGGGGAGAGGAATATGGCATATGTGGATTTTTCAAGTTTTTTTTTTAATAAATCCACATCATATGCCACATGGCAAATTAAAATGTTATGTAAGTCCTTAACGTGCTACTTAGGCGTTTAACAGTGACACATCAGCAATTCTATTAGCTGTTAACAAACTTCACTAACGGAAGACTATTTTGTTATAGATGTTTTATCTTTTGAGGATCAATTTATAGTTATATATCTTTCAATGACGATTTTGTTGAAACTTCAATCTTTTAGGACTCAAATATAAGTTTACTAAAAACAAGAAAGAGCTATGTATCTTATAATATTTTTTGGTATAGCATATCTTATAAATATACAAAATTGCATGAACCCATTGATAACATGTAATTAATTCTCTTAATTAATTAGTAAATAACTAAAGATACAATGTGTGTATTGAAAAATGAACCCTTTAGTACATGATTTTTTTGGAATATGAACCCAGAGTGCATTTAGTTTTGTGAAAGCCATTTAGCAAACATTTGAAGACTCTTCTACCAAAAGAAAAATATTTGAACATTCAGATAATTTTTTTTTTAACCTGCCTGCCTGATTTATTTTTCGTTTAGTTGGGTGAAGATTCAGGTAAAAATTCTATGTTTGATTCTTGATACATCAAAGGGATTTGTTCTTTTGGAGATTTTTTTCTTCTGAACTTAGCAATAAAATGCCCTATATAAATGATTATTAACCCCATTTTCTATAATATATCATCTACTATAAATTGTACGGTTTCATTTTTGCCAAAGATAGGTACTCACACGTATATAAAGAAATAGAAGAATGGATCTGGATTTTGTAAAGGGAGGGGCACTTTAGAGAGAAATATACACTTTGATAACTGTCAATACAAAACATCAAGGAAGTGAATTTTAAAAAATTTATAAACCATTATCTAGATTCATTTATTTTATCATAATTTCAACATTTGGTTTTTCATCAATAGTTATACTCTTGCTCTTTATTTTTTAAAATGTACCTCTTACTTTAGAGAATCCAAAACCTAGAAGAACATATGATCGTAGCCAAAGAAAGCGCAATTTAAGGGCACTAGCTAGTGGTAAATATTTTTAAGGTCATGATCATGGATTCATGATACAATTAATCTAATTTAATATTTTAAAATGCATATTATATAATGCTAATTGATAAATTTAATATTCTGAAATCCATATTGTCAATGATTCACTAATTTAAAATTCTATATTTCAGTAGAAACCTTTTTTTTTTTGAAAAAGAAAGTTAGCGTATTTATTTTAATGTAAGCTTAATAACTTGCAAATGGATCTAGTTTTATATATAGTTATACACCACAGGTGGATTAAGTATTAATTATTTCCTTAATATATTAGTTGTAATTTTGATCTATGTTAACTTATTAAAATATGAGGAGAGGCCTTAGCTCGGCGGAGCCGTCTCCAACCTTAAAGGCTGTCTCTTAGCCCCTTCCCCAAGTTCAATCCTCCCCATTGTAAAATGACAGCTTTAGTCAAAGGACCATATAACTCAAACAGAAAAAAAAATAAAACATAAAATATAAAGTGTATGTCAAAAGAGAGAGACCCTAGCAATAGTTTATTTGGTCATATACCAAACTTTTCAAGTTGGGGAGGTTTTCAAAACTCTGGATCAAATCTTGATATACTGCTCTTGGTGGTTGTGGTGTTATTATGGTATTGTTATTGGTTCTGATCATATGAGAATTTTAAAAAAATATATGTAAGTATATTGTAATGTAAATATTTTATCTTTGATAAAAAAAAAAAAATTGAAGAGAGAGTGGTAAATTACAAATAGCCTAAAATGATGGTTTTGTCATTTTCGTCCCTAAATTTTTGGACTCGGTCAATTAAAAAAATCTTCAATTAAATTTGTTTGTCTCTCTTACTAAAAAAAAGAGTAAAACCCTTTTTTAGTTCCTGAAAAATACAGTCACTGACAAATTCGTCCTCCAAAAATTTTTGATGACAAATTGGTTCTTGAATTATTATTTCGCTGACAAATTAGTTCTCTAGTAGGCAAGATCAGTGAAAAGAAAATGAGAACTTAAATGAGAAAATGAGGGCTTAAATATAGCTAGGCAAGATTAGTGAAAAAAATTTAGGAAAGGGGTCTGTAGGGGTCTAGAACTTTTCTCATTAAAGTACCAGAGGACTAATTTGTCAGACAGAATAACAATTCAATGACCAATTTGTCACTGAAAATTTTTGGAGGACAAATTTGTCAATAGTTGCATTTTTTAAGGACTAAAAAGGGGTTTTACTCTAAAAAAAATATATGTTTGTCTCTTAGTTCCTAAGTTACCCAAAAAATAAAGCTTCGCATCCTAAGTCATTTTCTTGGAATTATGATTCTCTAGAAAATATAGTTTTTATTTGTGATACAATCGGAATATATGAGAGTTCATGGAAATATGTCAATATCATGTTTAATTAAACATTATTTTTCTGGAAAATTTGTGTAATTTTCTCAAGATACGCTTTAGCATAATTTATTTTAAAATATAATAAAATTAAAATTAAAATAGGCTTCCTCTATCATTTCGTAGTAAATTGGAGAAAGAGAGAGAAAGAGATAAAGAATTTGAGAAAGAAAATCTAGAGAGAGAAAGAAAAAAATTTAGAGATAGAAAGCTATAGAGAAATTAAAAAGAGGAAAGTTAAAGGGAGAAAGAAAAGAGAGAGAGAGCCACAGCTAGAGANTGTTAACTTTTTATTCCTTCTCGCGTGGGGGGATCTCGCCACTCCGCATCGCGCTCCCGAAAGGGACGTTGCGACAAGGGGAAAAATAAAGAGAGAGACGTATGAAGCGTGGAGAAAGAAATACGATAAGATATTCTTGACTTTTATTTTTTCTTCTCATTCTTTGAGAAACCCACGCATGAAACGGCATGAGTATTTAGATGGTACACGGAAAAGTGACTTTATTCTATGTTCTATTTCATAGAATGAGTATTTCCATGCATGTTTGGTAGCAAAAAAATGGCATGAAATTATTCCATATAATTAATACATTCTTTTGCCCCATATCTTCATTAATCTTGTAAAATGACCTAAATTACCCTTATTAAATATAACATATGTAACACCCACAAAATCATATTTCTAAAAGAGATATTTATGTCTTTTAAAAAAATTCTAATTACATATGACATTAATTCTATGAAACTATCAAATTATGGAATTAATGAGAATGATCATTCCATTCCAACCTATTCCATTCCTATTCCATAATTTTCATTTCGTGTACCAAACAAGCCACTAGTACTTGTTTGGTACGTGGAATGATGATTCTATTTTAAATGTTTTATTTCATGAAATAAGCATTTTTATGTTTGGTAGCAAAAAAACAAAGCATGAAATGGTGATCTCATTCCAAACCTAATTCCATAGTAAGTGGGAATCAACATTCCCACCTTCAGAGGTGGGATTGCCCATTACATGCAATTAATGCATTTTTTCCCAACATATCCTTATTTATATTACAAAATGATATAACTATCCTTATTAAATACAACTTAATTATCTAATAGTCACAAAACCATATTTTTAATAAGGGATATTTATGGTTTTTTATGAATGACATTAATTTCATTTCACATTGATTCCATAAAACTCCAAATTATGGAATCAGAATAATCATTCTATTCTGGCTCATTTCATTCCATTCCTATTCCTATTATCATTCCATGATTTTCATTCCCTGCAAGAATAAAAGATACCAAGAATAAATTTTACAAAAAATACCAAACATGAGAATATTATATATGAAACCTGCAAGCTTAGATGATGACTTTCGTACTACTTGACTACCGGCCGTTTAGTAGAATATTAGATTTTTAAGGATACATTCCAAGAATGTTAAAATATTCCACCTCTTTATGTTTTTCTCTAATATCCCATTCTTTCCTTTGCCTATCTCTGATTAGCTGTGATAATGTTGTTGGGTGCAACCCCATTTCCATGATGTTTAGTGGCCATAGGTTGTGCTTTCTTTGGCTACTAATATATTCTTCTATTTCATTATATGGGAAGTACCTATCTTTGACCAAATAAAGAAATTGGCAAAAATGAAACCGTACAATTTAGTAAACTTTTTATTATAGAAAATGGGGTTAATAAACCTTTATATAGGACAATCTCTTAATAAAACACTTTATTTGATTTTTTTCTTACGCTAACCTTTTTTTTCGAAAAAGAAGAAGAGGTTTCTAGTGAAATATAAGATTTACTAAATCATTGACAATATGGATTTCAGAATATTAAATTTATCAACTAGCATTATGGAAAGTTCAATTTTATCAACTATCATTATGAAAAGTTTGATTTTTTTTTTTTATACATATATCTATTAGTTCCATATTGTATACTGCATATTTTATCGTCTCTTTAATAGAAATTTTATATGAAACTCATACGTATATTTTAACATTTAATTCTCTTTCATGTATTACTAATTATGTAATAGACTACATCATATCCAATACCATGGTCCATTCTCAAGTGGATATCAAGAGATATCACATATGCTTGTATCAAATCCCTATAATTTTTTTTTTCTTTTAGGGCCCTTATAATTTAAAATTTTTTTAATTAGGTCCCTGTTGCCATACTCGGTTATAAATTTGTCAATTTAGTGCTAATATAACAAATGACTTATCTATGTGACAATAAAAAAAACTGACGTAGCGCCAAAATAACACAAAAATTGCTAACTCATCAAATTTTTTTTGCACTGTTTTGAGCCAAAATTTGATGAAATGATAATTTTTGTGTTAGTTTGGCACCACATCAACTTTTTTTATTGCCACATAAATAAATCATTTATTATGTTAACACTAAACTAACGAAATTATAATCGAAGAGTAATAGTAAAGACCTAATTAAAAAAACTTTAAACTATAAGGACCCCAAAAGAGAAAAAAAAAATTATAGGGACCTGATTCAAAATTTCTCCAAACTATAAGAACATGTAGTATATTTAAACCTAAATTTAATGATAGTTGATAAATTTAATAAATCAACTAAAAAGTTCGTTATATAAAATATGGTTCTGTATATTAAATTTTAATATAGGATTATTGATAGTTTTGGTCCCTTTATTTTTCTGATTCGTATGAAATCAATCTTTCATTTTTAAAAGTGAATGATATAATCCTCGTGTTTTACTGAGTTTGACAATTTTAGTCATCTCATTAGTCAACCTAATANTTTTATTCCTTCTCGCGTGGGGGGATCTCGCCACTCCGCATCGCGCTCCCGAAAGGGACGTTGCGACAGCTTGGCGACTCCGCTGGGGATATCTAGTAGAGGGTTAAGCCATTGCATTTAATTTTTGGTTGTCGTATCTGAATTATGTTTGATCCTTTTTGTTTATTTATTATTTCTTGTTTTTATTTGTTTTATATTTTGTATAAATTGTGCTTGTGAGTTATAAATGAGTTGATATGTATGTTTCCTCTCACATACTACACAATAACACTTTTACACACACAAGCCTTTTACCCGGGCTAATTACCTTGTAAGATTAGATAGGGGGCAAAGTAGTGATGCTTTGAGAGACCTTCGGTCTCCGTACAAGCACGCGAAACACCCTCACTCAAATTGAACCCTTTCCGCTTGAAGCCTATCATGGGCGAGGATTGGGGGCTTTACTAGTCAAAGTGTTGGCGATAGTATGGACAATTTGGGAGCCTTTTAATAGGAGTCGTAGAACTTAAACTCTCCACGTACTTAAAAATCCCTAAAGCCACCATGTTATATAGAGCCATTCCTTAAGACAGGTTTGTTTAACCTAGGAAAATTCCTTTGATAAGACACGCTAGGAAACTTTTTTTACCTTCCACTTTTTTTATTGCACATGTTTATTTGACATTTAATTTATTTGTTCTATTTGCTTACATATCTGTCTCTAAATTTAATTCTTTCTTTTGTTATTTTGCATTTGTGACTTAAATATGCACAGTCGTTGCCAAAAGCTTACATTTCTAAATTAGTTCAAAAACATGAAAAATGTTGGAGTTCAAAGCCAGTATGGAGTTACTCACGAAACACAGAGTAAGGTGATACAAGATTCAGAAAGAACCCAAGCTGAAGAAGGGGATTGCCTCCAACCAGGATTTGAAAACCAATTGCCTCCAATAGGAAAGGTTGATTTTGAGCAAAACGATGTGAAGCCTTGGGTGCAAATATGGTTCAATATGAAGAGAAAAGAAGATTTCGAGACGAAATATGGGCACATAGCTTACCTATTGTTCGTTCCAGTTGATACCCCCATGTTGAAGGCTATGTTGAGTTTTTGGGACCCTGCCTACCGTGTCTTCACATTTCAGCAATTTGATATGGTCCCGACTATTGAAGAATACGGAGAGTTGCTCAACATTGAGACTGAATCTCAAAGCAAAACCTACTTTCATGATCCAAAAACGGCGCCCAAGAAGAAGCTTTCCAAACTCATGGGTATTCAAGCAAATGAGTTAGAAAAGTATATGAAAGAGAAAGGTCGAAACCTACCTGCTGATTATCTATTGAAGATAGTGCAAGAACAAATCGATAGTGATCGAGGGTTAGCTCTATTTGCACTTGCCATTTATGGATTAGTGATATTCCCTAGGTTGAAAGGCCATATTGAGGGCCATGTTATTAAGCTGGTGGAGCAACTCGAACACAAAGCCAATCCTGTCTCGTCGATCTTAGCCGAGACTGTCAGATCCTTGAATTATTGTAGAATTAACAAGAAGGGTCGATTCTGTGGAAGCGCCCAGTTGTTGACTGTATGGATGATTAGCCACCTTCCCCACCTCGATTGCTTTAAATATCCTAAAATTGAATATATGAATTATTGCTGTAAAGATAAAAATCCTCTCAGACAATATTGCATTGCTCAATGGCCACCTGTGACACCCAAAAGGAGCGAATGGATTCGCTATTTCCAACACATGAGCAATGTGGTCTGGAGAGCCTCGTGGATGCCGCATGTCTCAGTCATTTATAGATGTGGAGACAAACCATGGGTTCCACTCATTGGTCCATGGGGAGTAACTAGTTACACACCTGCTATGGTTAGGAGACAGTTGGGCTCAGTGCAATTTATACCAATGACTCATGGGATTTCAGACCTTGATGTGGCTTATGGAGACGAGGGGTCAATTCAGAAGGTCAAGGCAGCAATTGAGGCATGGAAAGATGCGCGACGTGTGAATCCTGGTCCATGCAATAGTTTGACTACCCTAGGTTATCCTTTTTGGCAAGCAAATAGGGGAAAAAGCTTTGTGGCTCTGAGCGTACAAGGTCCTCAACCTCCAAGTCATATGTTTGACGAACCTATTGATTACGAAGCGGAAGCTGAAGCAAGATATGAAATGACATGCCGACAATTTCAAAGGAGGGAAGCCTTACTTGTATCAGAAAAGAGAAAGATAACTGTCGAGAGGCAAATGTGGACTAATAAAATGGCCAAGATTGAAAGAACAGTACACGAATCAGAGGAGAATGCTAAGCAAAAGGACACTGAGATAGAAAAGCTGAAAGAGAGGTGTCTAACATTTGAAGAAAGAATTGTGTTGACAGATGAACAACTGGGTGAATCTAGAGACCTTAACTTAGCTCAGCAAAGGGACATTCAAACTTTGAGTGCACAATTGCAGGGTAGTCGTGCAACTTCTAATGTATTGAGACAAGAAAAAGCTGTTTTAGAAGGAGAACTTGAACACTGGCGCCACACAAGCTGGCATTGGGAGGATAAATGTCAATTGGCTGAGCAACAAGCTGCTAATCTTCTTCAAGAAGTTAGGACGGTCACTGAGAGGGCTCGGGATAGAGCAGATGAAGCACATGAGATTGAAGCACAAATGCCACCAAGTGAAGTGCAAAAGTTCTTACTCGATGTCAAGAAAGACCTCAAGTACATCGGCAAATTTTATTAAGAGAGATGAGAAGGATTATAGCTTTAAGAGTAGTTTGTTTTTGTAATACGAAACTTTCACCATTAATGTTTCTTTACTGATTTAGAATGGAATGAATGTTTTTGGCAATATCTCTCGCACATTTAAGTCATGTTTAAACTTTTCTCTGCATAAATGCATTACATTTGAGTTGTTCTTTGCATACTATATTTTACATTTTATACTCATTGTTCGCCTAAATTGATTAAGGTATAACAACATTGCGAACGAAAAATCACTTTTACTTCCAAGACCTCGTTATAGAACTCGATCACAATCGAAGGTCATGGATGAACAAGAGCAAGTCAAAGTCCAAGAAGAAATGCAGAAAGACATCAATGAGCTGAAAGATAAGTTGACTCAAATCTTGAGTATTCTTACACCTTCCGGTCGCGGAAAACAACAAGAAGGGAATCCTTCAAATAGCAACCCAGAGCAAGGACAAGATACACCTCCTTACCCACCGGGTTTTGCTCCTTTTCATGACCCTGCACAACAACAAGTCTTCAACCCTAATATACTGCCATTAGCTGGGCCAAGCTACTTAAGGGCTGTTCTTGTGCAAAATCCTCTCAATAACCCTCATGATGCTAACACATCAATTCCTCAAAACACATTTCCTTATGGCTTCACGCCTAATCCAACACAAAATCCTTCACAACAACAAACCGTCAATCCCCATGACATAAATATGTCATCAAATATTTTTTCATTTGGATTTAATCCTATTCAGGGGCAAAATTCATCGCAGTCACATATCGTAAATCCTCATGATGCGATGCCCGTGCAATCAAATGCTCATCCTCCCCCTGTCCCTACTACCATATACATGCAACCAACTGGGTATTCATACCCATATTCAGCACCACAAGTTTGCTTTCAGAGACCTACTGGCGAAGGTCCAATGAATCCAATTGATATCCCTGGCCCATATGAGCCAAAAGTAGAATCAATGAGCAAGGGAAAACTTGAAGTCTTAGAAGAACGATTGCGAACCATCGAAGGGACTAATGCTTATGGTGTTGTGGACGCAACTGAGCTTTGTCTTGTCCCGAATGTTATCATCCCTCCTAAATTCAAAGTGCCAGATTTCAATAAGTACAATGGAACCGCATGTCCAAAAAGTCATTTGACCATGTACTGTCGAAAGATGGCATCTTGTGCATATGATGATAAATTGCTAATCCATTTCTTCCAAGATAGCCTAACTGGGGCAGCCGCACTATGGTATACACATTTGGACCGAGCTCGAGTACGGTGTTGGAAAGACTTGGCAGATGCATTTTTGAGACAATATAAATATAATATTGACATGGCTCCAGATAGGATGCAACTGCAAAATATGGAAAAGAAAGCCACTGAGACATTCAAAGAATATGCTCAAAAATGGCGAGAAATTGCTGCTCAAGTGGATCCCCCATTGTCTGATAAGGAGATGGTGGCTATGTTCATTAATACTTTTCAATCTCCTTTCTTTGATCGAATGATAGGAAGTGCTTCTAACAACTTCTCTGATGTTGTTACTATTGGTGAAAGGATCGAAAATGGAGTTAAAAGTGGAAAAATAACTGAAAATCCTAATTCAATGGGAGCTACCAATCTGAAGAAACCTCTACCGTTTAAAAAGAAAGAAGGTGAAGTTCATGCTGCAACGTATGAGGAAGGACAAGGAAAAGGACCTATGTATGGGAGACCTAATCATTCACCCACATTTGCTCACCACTTTCAACCACAATTTGTGCCCTACCCATATATAGCAAATGCATCTCAAGCTCCGCACCCTCAGCCTTACCCAACTTCATCACCCTATCGTGCACCTTCTCCTTATCAGCACCAAACACCTCAAGTGATGCCACAGCAGATGAGTCAACATTTACCTCAAAAATCAAATGCCTATCAAAAGAGAACTCAAAATGGTCAAGAGAGAAAGCCAATCCAATATGACTCAATCCCCATGACATACGCTGAATTGCTACCTCATCTTATCCAAAACAACTTAGCAGCTCAATGCCCATGGACGCCACAAGGACCCCCATTCCCAAGAGGGTATGATCCAAATGCGCGATGTGATTATCATGGAGGAGCTATTGGTCATTCTACGGAAAGATGTATAGCCCTAAAAAATAAAGTTCAATCTCTGATAAATGCTAAATGGTTAAACTTTAAGGAAGGGACTCCCAACATACATCAAAATCCTTTGCCTAATCATGGGAATTCCGGAGTGAATGTTGTTGAAGACAGTACAAAACAATACAACAAAAAGAGGGTGAATGAGATTACAACATCAATGAATACAATCTTTGAGGCTTTGTCAAAAGCTGGCGTGCTGCCAACCCAATCAGATCAGCAGTGCGAAAATCATGGAAGGAATATGTGTAAATTCCATGGAAGGGCAATTGGGCATTCTATTGAAAATTGCGTTGATTTCAAAAATACCCTTCAAGGCCTAATGGACAAACAACTAATTCAAGTAAGTTGTGAACTTGAGAGTAATTGGGTGGATGTGGTTGAAAAATCGTTATTTTCGTCAAGTCAAAAAGATCAGGTATTCATAGGCACTCAAGCCTCTGTAGATACCTTACCTATTGGTGATCTATCCATCAATACTCCAAAGCCATTAGTGCTTCATTATACTAAGAAGATTGGCCCAGAAGCTCCTCTTGAACACTCTTACGGGCCGAAACCTATTACAATCCAAGTGCCAAATCCTTTTCCTTACAAGGATACAAAAGCTGTGCCATGGAAATATGACTCTCAAATTCTTGAAGGCAACTCTTTTGTGGACCAGTTTAAGGCCTCATCTAGCTCTTAATTATCCTCAGCTATCACAAACATATCTGGAGTTAGTGAGATGACCCGAAGTGGTCGTTGTTATACCCCTGAAGAGTTGGAGGAACGACGGCTGAAGGAAATAGAAGGGCAACGTAAAGGGAAGAAGAAAGCAGAAGAAAATTTCGCAAAGGGAAATAAGCGAGATGAAAGAATAATGGAGGAACTCGTAGGGGTCAAATGCGATGAGCGCAAGGAAAGTATATCTGAAGCAGAGGCTTGTGAATTTTTGAAAATCATCAAGCAAAGTGAATTCAAGGTGATTGAGCAATTGAATCGAACTCCTGCTCGAATATCATTGCTCTCCTTATTTTTAAACTCTGAACCTGATCGACAAGTGTTAACGAAGATATTAAATCAAGCTCATGTTTCTCATGACATTACCGTTGACAAGTTAGGTGGCATTGTCGGCAATATCATTGCTGATAATTATATCACTTACACTGATGATGAGATACCTGTTGAAGGAATAGGGCATAATAAGGCGCTCCACATTTCTGTGAAATGCAAAGACCATATAATAGCAAGGGTGCTTGTCGATAATGGTTCTTCTCTGAATGTAATGCCAATATCGACGTTATCCAAATTGCCTATTGACAGGTCATACATGAAGTCTAGCACCATGATCGTAAGGGCATTCGATGGGACGAGGAGAGAAGTCATTGGAGAAATGGAGATCCCGATTCAGATTGGCCCTAATGAATTTAGCATAATATTTCAAATAATGGATATTGCTCCAGCTTACAGTTGCTTGCTGGGACGACCTTGGATCCATTCTGCGGGTGCTGTGCCTTCTACCCTGCACCAAAGAGTGAAATTTATAGTGAAAAACAAGTTGGTGATTATTTTTGGTGAAGAGGATTTACTTGTATCTAAGCCTTCGTCAACTCCTTACATTGAAGCTGCTGAAGAGGCCCTTGAAACATCGTTCCAAACCTTCAAAGTTGCTAATGCCACTTACATTTGTGAAGGGTCACAGATGCCAAAATCTCAACTATCCAATACTTCTGTAATGATGGCTAAGGTTATGCTGAAACAAGGATATATACCTAGAGAAGGATTGGGGAAGAACAGTCGAGGTATTAAAGCGCCTCTGCAGGTTCGCGAAAAACATGAAAAATTTGGGTTAGGATATCAACCTACCAGAGCTGATAGGAAGAGAGGCATGGAAGAAAAGAAAGAGAAAAGACTTGCTCAGCTAGAAAACAGAGAGCCAAGAATTGAAAGAATGCACACATGTGACTTATACCAAAGCTTTCGAAGTGGAGGAATATCATTTTCAGATCAAGTTTCAGCAATTGATTGCTCTGTTAATGAATAAGTTAACTTTGTATTTCCTAGTGGACCTGATGCTCAACTCAACAATTGGGAGATTGCTGAGTTTCCTGAAGTTTTAGAATTTCACTAAGAGTAATTCTACGATACTAGCCCTATTGCTCTGCCCAAGGCCTTAGGATAAGATTTGTAAAATGGGTTTCATGTTTCTGTTTCAGTATTTTTTCTTCATATAATAAATGCATGTTTCAGTTAACAAAACATCATCATTTGTTCTCTTCATTTTTTTTAATCTTCTAATTTCATTGTTCCATAAATTAGCCTTTTATTCTTGTTCATTCATTGCTATCAATTTATTTTGAATCCTTGCAGATCTAAAAGTGATAAACTTGAAGATGATATTGTTACCATCTCACTTTATGATTTTGAACACCCCATTAATTGTGCTGAGAATGATAAAGAAGAAGAATATGAGCCTTCCTCTGAACTTCTAAGATTAGTGGAACAAGAGGATGAAGAAATTGAACCTCATGAAGAGTCAATAGAAGTGATTAATCTTGGGACTGAAGATGAAAAAAGAGAAGTCAAGATTGGCACATCAATAAGGGAGATTGAACGCAGAAAGATGATTAAACTCCTTCATGATTACACTGATGTGTTTGCATGGTCTTATCAAGACATGCCTGGGCTTGATACGGATATTGTCGTCCATAAGCTACCATTAAAACCAGAATGTTTGCCTGTCAAACAAAAACTAAGGCGAATGAAACCCGAAATGTCTTTAAAGATTAGAGAAGAAGTTAAAAAGCAATTTGATGCTGGTTTCCTCGCAGTAGCAAAATATCCTGAATGGATCGCTAATATCGTTCCAGTTCCGAAAAAAGATGAAAAAGTTCGTATGTGTGTCGATTATCGAGATTTGAATAGAGCTAGCCCTAAGGATGACTTTCCACTACCATATATTGATGTACTTGTGGATAGCACGGCTAGACATTCTATTTTCTCTTTTATGGATGGTTTCTCAGGCTATAATCAAATAAAGATGGCTCCAGAAGACATGGAAAAGACAACNTTTTATGGATGGTTTCTTAGGCTATAATCAAATAAAGATGGCTCCAGAAGACATGGAAAAGACAACTTTAACCACTCTATGGGGTACTTTCTGTTATAAAGTAATGTCATTCGGTTTGAAAAATGCTGGGGCAACATATCAAAGGGCTATGGTAACCTTATTTCATGACATGATGCACAAAGAAATAGAAGTGTATGTCGATGACATGATTGTAAAATCTGAGACAGAAGAAGACCATATTGTTAACTTACAAAAGCTCTTTGATCGATTGAGAAAGTATCGACTTCGTTTGAATCCAGCTAAATGCACATTTGGTGTAAGATCTGGAAAGCTCTTGGGGTTTGTGGTTAGTCAAAAAGGGATAGAAGTAGATCCTGATAAAGTTCGAGCAATCTTAGAAATGTCAGCTCCTCGTACGGAGAAAGAGGTTCGAGGATTCTTGGGAAGATTAAATTACATTGCAAGATTTATATCTCAGTTAACTGCCACATGTGAACCCCTGTTCAAATTGTTGCGCAAAAATCAAACTTCCAAATGGAATGAAGATTGTCAAAGGGCATTTGAGAAAATCAAACAATACTTGCAAGAACCACCGATTCTAGTCCCACCAATACCAGGAAGGCCTCTCATTATGTATCTAACAGTGCTGGAAGGATCAATGGGTTGTGTACTGGGACAACATGATGAATTTGGGAGAAAAGAACATGCCATTTATTACTTGAGCAAAAAGTTCATGAATTATGAGGCCAAATACTCATTGTTAGAACGCACATGTTGTGCTCTGGCTTGGGCGGCTCATCGTTTGTGACAATATATGTTGTATTATACAACTTGGTTGGTGTCTAAAATGGATCCAATCAAATACATTTTTGAGAAACCAGCTCTCACAGGAAGAATCGCACGATGGCAAGTTCTTTTATCTGAATACGACATCATTTATGTCACCCAAAAAGCGATAAAAGGAAGCGCACTGGCCGACTTCTTAGCTAATCAACCAGTAGAAACATACGGGTCGATGCAATGCGATTTTCTGGATGAGGATATAATGACATTATTCAAAGATAAAGAGACTTCAAGGGGCGAGAAGTGGACTTTGCTATTTGATGGAGCCTCCAATGCTTTAGGGCATGGAATCGGCGCTGTGCTAATCTCTCCTGAAGAGAAGCTTATCCCAATTACCGCTAGGCTATGTTTTGACTGCACAAATAATATAGCCGAGTATGAAGCATGCACTATGGGAATACAAGCAGCGATAGAATCAAAAGCAAGAATTTTAGAAGTATATGGAGATTCAGCTTTGGTGATCAATCAATTGAAAGGGGAGTGGGAGACTCGAGACTCCAAATTGATCTCGTATCGTGACTACATAAAAGAGTTGTCTGGACAATTTGAGGAGATCACCTTTTGTCATATCCCTCGAGAAGATAATCAGTTGACCGATGCGCTGGCAACCCTATCCTCAATGTTCAAGATCGATAATGATAAAGAGATGCCGCTTATAAAGATGACTAGGCAAGATTGCCCAGCATACTGCTTAACGATGGAAGAAGAGCCTGACGGGAAACCATGGTATCAAGATATTAAATCTTTCATTAAAAGCAGGGAATACCCACCTAGTGCTTCAGAAAATGACAAAAGAACCATAAGGAGGTTAGCAATGGGTTTCTTCCTAAATGAGGATGTGTTATACAAAAGAAATTATGATACAGTGCTTCTGAGATGTGTTGATATACCAGAGGCAAAGAGGATAATTGAAGATGTGCATGAGGGTATTTGTGGAACACATGCAAATGGGCATGCCATGGCAAGAAAGATATTAAGGGCAGGGTATTATTGGTTGACAATGGAATCTGATTGCATTAATCATGTGAGAAAATGCCACAAATGTCAAATATATGCTGATAGGATCCATACACCACCTATACCTCTAAATGTCTTATCGGCACCATGGCCATTCTCAATGTGGGGCATGGATGTTATAGGCCCGATCGAACCAAAAGCCTCGAATGGGCATCGCTTCATCCTGGTTGCAATTGATTACTTCACAAAATGGGTTGAAGCTGCTTCTTATGCTCACGTAACAAAAGGAGTGGTGCTAAAATTCATCAAGAAGGAATTAATTTGTCGCTATGGTATTCCTGAGAGGATCATTACGGATAATGCGATGAATTTGAACAGCAAGTTGATGACGGAACTAAGTGAAAGATTTAAGATAAGACATCATAATTCATCCCCATATCGCCCGAGAATGAATGGGGCGGTTGAGGCAGCCAACAAAAATATCAAGAAAATCGTCGGAAAGATGACCGTATCATACAAGGATTGGCATGATATGCTTCCTTTTGCTCTTCATGGCTATCGCACGTCAGTCCGCACTTCTACAGGGGCAACTCCTTTTTCACTAGTTTACGGGATGGAAGCTGTGCTTCCAATTGAGGTAGAAATGCCTTCATTAAGGGTGATTATGGAGGCAGAATTAGAAGAAGCCGAGTGGACACGAGCACGATATGATCAATTAAACCTTATTGAAGGGAAAAGACTAGTTGCACTATGTCATGGCCAACTCTATCAAAGAAGGATGATGAGGGCTCACGCCAAGAAAGTACGACTGCGTCAATTTCAAGAAGGAGATTTGGTATTGAAAAAGATCTTACCAATTCAAAAGGATTATCGTGGGAAATGGACCCTGAACTATGAAGGACCTTATGTGGTAAAACGAGCTTTCTCTGGAGGAGCATTGATCCTTGCTAAGATGGATGGAGAGGAATTACCACGTCCTGTAAATTCAGATGTAGTAAAAAAGTACTATGCATAAAAGGGCATGCTTGTATTTTCTTTCGTTCAATCAATGAAAAGTTACTTTGTGCCATTTTGCTTTCCTTAAAAAAAAAAGAATAATTAACCTGCTAGGTTGAAAACCTGAAAAGGCCACCTAGGCAGAAGTTAGGGTTCCCAAAAAGAAGGAAAGGGCTCGTTTGGTTGAAAACTTGGAAAGGCAACCAAGGCAAACATTAGAGCGAAAAAATGAAATGAAGTGACTTAGTAGGTGAAAAAGTTGAAAGAAAGACATAAGATGAGTCAAGGTCAAAGGGAGTAGCACAGACATTAAATATGGTGGAAGTTTTCACAGGAATGAGAAATTTAAAGAAATTGTCAAGTATGCAAAAGAGGTCAAATGATATTTAGAAGAGCCAATTATAGGGGGTTTTCAGAATCATATACTGGGGCAGCTGCATTATTCATCTTAAAAGTTATCACCGGAAGAGCTGGAAATCTTATTCTACCTTCTTTTGTCATTGATTTCACAATGCCGTTATTGTGTCTTTTTCCATATGAATGTTTAATCTTTTCCCATTTAGTCTATGATTATTTTCACCCAATTGTAACCCATTTTGCTAATTGAATATGCTTTCTCATGATGATTATATACTGAAATGTGAAACATGTGTTAACTTTAGCTAAGCGTATCAAGAATTAAGTATGTGAAATTCAAGAGCTTGTAGGGAACACATCGAATTCCCAAGCGTATATCAATTGAGCAAAAGACTGACATTGCAGAAGAGGAGTTATCCCAAGAGTAATACTATTGGTTATCACTTTGTCTCATAAGGGAAAAACATGGATTTGGGAGTAGGCTTCATCTTTTTACCAACGATTTGTTCATTCTTGACATTGTTTGAACTAGTCTTCCGAGGTCAAAGAAGTAAAAAGGAAATTTTCTGAATACCAAAATGTTTTTCAAATTTAACATGTAAATTGACATACATGGAACATGCATTGCGTATTATCTCTATCACTCATTTATCTTTCTCGCTGTTTAATTTCATGTGGTTAAATCGAATCCATTCTGTTTGGATCGAGCCTAGCTTGTCTAGGTCACGGCTTATTTTTCCTGCTTTTAAATCGAATCCAGCTTGGTTGGGTCGAGCCCGGATACCCTGTGTCATCTGTTTAATTTTCTTGCTGTTAAATCGAATCCAGTTTGGCTGGGTCGAGCCCGGATACCCTGGGTCATTATTATTTTTCCTGTTGTTAAATCGAATCCAATTTGGTTGGGTCGAGCCCGGATACTCTGGGTCATTATTATTTTTCCTGTTGTTAAATCGAATTCAACTTGGTTGGGTCGAGCCCAGATACCCTGGTCATTTGTTTAATTTTCCTGTTGTTAAATCGAATCCACCTTGGTTGGGTCGAGCCCGGATACCCTGGGTCATCTGTTTAATTTTCTTGCTCTTAAATCGAATCCAGTTTGGCTGGGTCGAGCCCAGATACCCTGGGTCATTATTATTTTTCCTGTTGTTAAATCGAATCCAATTTGGTTGGGTCGAGCCTGGATACTCTGGGTCATTATTATTTTTCCTGTTGTTAAATCGAATTCAACTTGGTTGGGTCGAGCCCAGATACCCTGGGTCATTTGTTTAATTTTCCTGTTGTTAAATCGAATCCACCTTGGTTGGGTCGAGCCCAAATACCCTGGGTCATTTGTTTAATTTTCTTGTTGTTGAATCGATTCCACCTTTGCTGGGTCGAGCCCGGATACCCTGGAGTGATATTGTTGTCATGATTTTTTTTTCTTTTTCTCTCTTTTTCATTTTTACCTTATAAAAGAAATAAAATCAAAGTCCGACGATGGATTAAGTTAGAAAAAAATTGTGTTGACAATTTTTTCTAATGTTCTTGAGGTGAGGGATAAGTTTTTTTGGTTATGCCAGAGGTACTGGTGTGGCCAATAAAATTCTCAATATCATCTTTATCTTTTTAATTACCACATTTATAGTATTAATTTGTTACATTATAATTCATCTCCTTACATCTTAACATTATTTTTAATTATGCTAGAAAAAAGATTACTGACGAGGGAATAATTGAAATTAGTCATGATAATGACGAGGTTTCGATATTCCGGAGGTAAAAGGGATGTCCATAGTTCGGCCAGAGGTACTGGCAGGGCATGAGATCAATCCTTGATGAAAATCTTTGTCGGGGCATAATTTTCAAACAAACACTTTCTAAATATAATATTTTAGCTTTAATTACCTTAATGTGAGTTAAAGGTACCGACGAGGGAATAGTTAAGGATAGCTGTAATGATAGCGATTCCTTGACACTCCGGAGGTGAGGAGTGTCACTTTAGTCTTTCCAAGTAGATTGGTGGACTTAAAGAAATACTTCTAATAAAAATCTTTATCACGAACCTTAAACATTTCGTAAACACATATAAATCATTTTTCATGTATCTAGATATCATTTAATTAGTGAGATTGCTAAATATTGCTTATGATAGAATAGATTGGGGGAGGATTGTAATGACAATCACAAACTTCACCTAATAGTCTTGAAGCATCCTTTAGGTTTTTTCCAGAAGTGCTGGTAGAACCTAACAAATTTTAGGACTAACTTAATTCATTTAAAAAGATAACTAGTGATTAAATGGGTAACCATTATAAGAACGGACGTCGTAGGGTGCTAATACCTTCCCTACACGTAATCAGGACGTCGTAGGGTGCTAATACCTTCCCTACACATAATCAACCCCCGAATCTAAGCTCTGAACGTAGACCAAATTATTTAGGTGTCCAATCGCATCATTCCATTTGTTAAAAATAGAATAAAATGATTGGTGGCGACTCCATTCTTTTCTTACATATTATTGCACATTGTTAACTTTTATTTCTTTCCGCGTGGGGGATTTCGCCACTTCGCATCGCGCTCCTGAAAGGGACGTTGCGACAGCATGGCGACTCCACTGGGGATATAGTAGAGGGTTAAGCCATTACATTTAATTTTTGGTTGTCGTATTTGAATTATGTTTGGTCCTTTTTGTTTATTTATTATTTCTTGTTTTTATTTGTTTCATATTTTGTATAAATTGTGCTTGTGAGTTATAAATAAATTGATATGTATGTTTCCTCTCACATACTACACAATAACACTTTTACACACACAAGCCTTTTACCCGGGCTAATTACCTTGTAAGATTAGATAGGGGGCAAAGTAGTGATGCTTTGAGAGACCTTCGGTCTTCGTACAAGCACGCAAAACACCCTCACTCAAATTGAACCCTTTCCGCTTGAAGCCTATCATGGGCGAGGATTGGAGGCCTTACTAGTCAAAGTGTTGGCGATAGTATGGACAATTTGGGAGCCTTTTAATAAGAGTCGTAGAACTTAAACTCTCCACGTACTTAACCCTCACTCAAATTGAACCCTTTCCGCTTGAAGCCTATCATGGGCAAGGATTGGGGGCCTTACTAGTCAAAGTGTTGGCGATAGTATGGACAATTTGGGAGCTTTTTAATAGGAGTCGTAGAACTTAAACTCTCCACGTACTTAAAAAATCCCTAAAGCCGCCATGTTATATAGAGCCATTCCCTAAGACAGGTTTGTTTAACCTAGGAAAATTCCTTTGATAAGACACGCTAGGAAACTTTGTTTACCTTTCATTTTTTTAATTGCACATATTTATTTGACATGTAATTTATTTGTTCTATTTGCTTACATATTCGTCTCTAAATTTAATTCTTTCTTTGTTATTCTGCATTTGTGACTTAAATATGCACAGTTGTTGCCAAAAGCTTACATCTCTGAATCAGTTCAAAAACATGAAAAATGTTGGAGTTCAAAGCCGGTATGGAGTTACTCATGAAACACAGAGTAAGGTGATACAAGATTCAGAAAGAACCCAAGCTGAAGAAGGGGATTGCCTCCAACCAGGAATTGAAAACCAATTGCCTCCAATAGGAAAGGTTGATTTTGAGCAAAACGATGTGAAACCTTGGGTGCAAATACGGTTCAATATGAAGAGAAAAGAAGATTTCGAGACGAAATATGGGCACATAGCTTACCTATTGTTCGTTCCAGTTGATACCCCCATGTTGAAGGCTATGTTGAGTTTTTGGGACCCTGCCTACCGTGTCTTCACATTTCAGCAATTTGATATGGTCCCGACTATTGAAGAATACGGAGAGTTGCTCAACATTGAGACTGAATCTCAAAGCAAAACCTACTTTCATGATCCAAAAACGGCGCCCAAGAAGAAGCTTTCCAAACTCATGGGTATTCAAGCAAATGAGTTAGAAAAGCATATGAAAGAGAAAGGTCGAAACCTACCTGCTGATTATCTATTGAAGATAGTGCAAGAACAAATCGATAGTGATCGAGGGTTAGCTCTATTTGCACTTGCCATTTACGGATTAATGATATTTCCTAGGGTGAAAGGCCATATTGAGGGTCATGTTATTAAGCTGGTGGAGCAACTCGAACACAAAGCCAATCCTGTCTCGTCGATCTTAGCCGAGACTGTCAGATCCTTGAATTATTGTAGAATTAACAAGAAGGGTCGATTCTGTGGAAGCGTCCAGTTGTTGACTGTATGGATGATTAGCCACCTTCCCCACCTCGATTGCTTTAAATATCCTAAAATTGAATATATGAATTATTGCTGTAAAGATAAAAATCCTCTCAGACAATATTGCATTGCTCAATGGCCACCTGTGACACCCAAAAGGAGCGAATGGATTCGTTATTTCCAACACATGAGCAATGTGGTCTGGAAAGCCTCGTGGATGCCGCATGTCTCAGTCGTTTATAGATGTGGAGACAAACCATGGGTTCCACTCATTGGTCCATGGGGAGTAACTAGTTACGCACCTGCTATGGTTAGGAGACAGTTGGGCTCAGTGCAATTTATACCAATGACTCATGGGATTTCAGACCTTGATGTGGCTTATGGAGACGAGGGGTCAATTCAGAAGGTCAAGGCAGCAATTGAGGCATGGAAAGATGCGCGACGTGTGAATCCTGGTCCATGCAATAGTTTGACTACCCCAGGTTATCCTTTTTGGCAAGCAAATAGGGGAAAAAGCTTTGTGGCTCCGAGCGTACAAGGTCCTCAACCTCCAAGTCATATGTTTGACGAACCTATTGATTACGAAGCGGAAGCTGAAGCAAGATATGAAATGGCATGCCGACAATTTCAAAGGAGGGAAGCCTTACTTGTATCAGAAAAGAGAAAGATAACTGTCGAAAGAAAAATGTGGGCCAATAAAATGGCCAAGATTGAAAGAACAGTACACGAATCAGAGGAGAATGCTAAGCAAAAGGACACTGAGATAAAAAAAAGCTGAAAGAGAGGTGTCTAACATTTGAAGAAAGAATTGTGTTGACAGATGACCAACTGGGCGAATCTAGAGACCTTAACTTAGCTCAGCAAAGGGACATTCAAACTTTGAGTGCACAATTGCAGGGTAGTCGTGCAACTTCTAATGTATTGAGACAAGAAAAAGCTGTTTTAGAAGGAGAACTTGAACACTAGCGCCATACAAGCTGGCATTGGGAGGATAAATGTCAATTGGCTGAGCAACAAGCTGCTAATCTTCTTCAAGAAGTTAGGACGGTCGCTGAGAGGGCTCGGGATAGAGCAGATGAAGCACATGAGATTGAAGCACAAATGCCACCAAGTGAAGTGCAAAAGTTCTTACTCGATGTCAAGAAAGACCTCAAGTACATCGGCAAATTTTATTGAGAGAGATGAGAAGGATTATGGCTTTAAGAGTAGTTTGTTTTTGTACTACGAAACTTTCACCATTAGTGTTTCTTTACTGATTTAGAATGGAATGAATGTTTTTGGCAATATCTCTCGCACATTTAAGTCATGTTTAAACTTTTCTCTGCATAAATGCATTACATTTGAGTTGTTCTTTGCATACTATATTTTACATTTTATACTCATTGTTCGCCTAAATTGATTAAGGTATAACAACATTGCGAACGAAAAATCACTTTTACTTCCAAGACCTCGTTATAGAACTCGATCACAATCGAAAGTCATGGATGAACAAGAGCAAGTCAAAGTCCAAGAAGAAATGCAGAAAGACATCAATGAGCTGAAAGATAAGTTGACTCAAATCTTGAGTATTCTTACACCTTCCGGTCGCGGAAAACAACAAGAAGGGAATCCTTCAAATAGCAACCCAGAGCAAGGACAAGATACACCTCCTTACCCACCGGGTTTTGCTCCTTTTCATGACCCTGCACAACAACAAGTCTTCAACCCTAATATACTGCCATTAGCTGGGCCAAGTGACTTAAGGCCTGTTCTTGTGCAAAATCCTCTCAATAACCCTCATGATGCTAACACATCAATCCCTCCAAACACATTTCCTTATGGCTTCACGCCTAATCCAACACAAAATCCTTCACAACAACAAACCGTCAATCCCCATGACATAAATATGTCATCAAATACTTTTCCATTTGGATTTAATCCTATTCAGGGGCAAAATTCATCGCAGTCACATATCGTAAAT
The DNA here is from genome assembly GCA_003255065.1 of Cercis canadensis. Taxonomy (NCBI): domain Eukaryota; kingdom Viridiplantae; phylum Streptophyta; class Magnoliopsida; order Fabales; family Fabaceae; genus Cercis; species Cercis canadensis. The sequence goes on from QAOA01001820.1 coordinate 93,983, forward strand.
CCTCATGATGCGATGCCCGTGCAATCAAATGCTCATCCTCCCCCTGTCCCTACTACCATATACATGCAACCAACTGGGTATTCATACCCATATTCAGCACCACAAGTTTGCTTTCAGAGACCTACTGGCGAAGGTCCGATGAATCCAATTGATATCCCTGGCCCAGATGAGCCAAAAGCAGAATCAATGAGCAAGGGAAAACTTGAAGTCTTAGAAGAACGATTGCGAACCATCGAAGGGACTAATGCTTATGGTGTTGTGGACGCAACTGAGCTTTGTCTTGTCCCGAATGTTATCATCCCTCCTAAATTCAAAGTGCCAGATTTCAATAAGTACAATGGAACCGCATGTCCAAAAAGTCATTTGACCATGTACTGTCGAAAGATGGCATCTTGTGCACATGATGATAAATTGCTAATCCATTTCTTCCAAGATAGCCTAACTGGGGCAGCCGCACTATGGTATACACATTTGGACCGAGCTCGAGTACGGTGTTGGAAAGACTTGGCAGATGCATTTTTGAGACAATATAAATATAATATTGACATGGCTCCAGATAGGATGCAACTGCAAAATATGGAAAAGAAAGCCACTGAGACATTCAAAGAATATGCTCAAAAATGGCGAGAAATTGCTGCTCAAGTGGATCCCCCATTGTCTGATAAGGAGATGGTGGCTATGTTCATTAATACTCTTCAATCTCCTTTCTTTGATCGAATGATAGGAAGTGCTTCTAATAACTTCTCTGATGTTGTTACTATTGGTGAAAGGATCGAAAATGGAGTTAAAAGTGGAAAAATAACTGAAAATCCTAATTCAATGGGAGCTACCAATCTGAAGAAACCTCTACCGTTTAAAAAGAAAGAAGGTGAAGTTCATGCTGCAACGTATGAGGAAGGACAAGGAAAAGGACCTATGTATGGGAGACCTAATCATTCACCCACATTTGCTCACCACTTTCAACCACAATTTGTGCCCTACCCACATATAGCAAATGCATCTCAAGCTCCGCACCCTAAGCCTTACCCAACTCCATCACCCTATCGTGCACCTTCTCCTTATCAGCACCAAACACCTCAAGTGATGCCACAGCAGATGAATCAACCTTTACCTCAAAACTCAAATGCCTATCAAAAGAGGACTCAAAATGGTCAAGAGAGAAAGCCAATCCAATATGACTCAATCCCTATGACATACGCTGAATTGCTACCTCATCTTATCCAAAACAACTTAGCAGCTCAATGCCCATGGACGCCACAAGGACCTCCATTCCCAAGAGGGTATGATCCAAACGCGCGATGTGATTATCATGAAGGGGCTATTGGTCATTCTACGGAAAGATGTATAGCCCTAAAAAATAAAGTTCAATCTCTGATAAATGCTAAATGGTTAAACTTTAAGGAAGGGGCTCCCAACATAAATCAAAATCCTTTGCCTAATCATGGGAATTCCGGAGTGAATGTTGTTGAAGACAGTACAAAACAATACAACAAAAAGAGGGTGAATGAGATTACAACATCAATGAATACAATCTTTGAGGCTTTGTCAAAAGCTGGCGTGCTGCCAACCCAATCAGATCAGCAGTGCGAAAATCATGGAAGGCATATGTGTAAATTCCATGGAAAGGCAATTGAGCATTCTATTGAAAATTGCGTTGATTTCAAAAATACCCTTCAAGACCTAATGGACAAACAACTAATTCAAGTAAGTTGTGAACTTGAGAGTAATTGGGTGGATGTGGTTGAGAAATCGATATTTTCGTCAAGTCAAAAAGATCAGGTATTCATAGGCACTCAAGCCTCTGTAGATACCTTACCCATTGGCGAGCTATCCATCAATACTCCAATGCCATTAGTGCTTCATTATACTAAGAAGATTGGCCCAGAAGCTCCTCTTGAACACTCTTACGGGCCGAAACCTATTACAATCCAAGTGCCAAATCCTTTTCCTTACAAGGATACAAAAGCTGTGCCATGGAAATATGACTCTCAAATTCTTGAAGGCAACTCTTTTGTGGACCAGTTTAAGGCCTCATCTAGCTCTCAATTATCCTCAGCTATCACAAACATATCTGGAGTTAGTGGGATGACCCGAAGTGGTCGTTGTTATACCCCTGAAGAGTTGGAGGAACGACGGCTGAAGGAAATAGAAGGGCAACGTAAAGGGAAAAAGAAAGCAGAAGAAAATTTCGCAAAGGGAGATAAGCGAGATGAAAGAATAATGGAGGAACCCGTAGGGGTCAAATGCAATGAGCGCAAGGAAAGTATATCTGAAGCAGAGGCTTGTGAATTTTTGAAAATCATTAAGCAAAGTGAATTCAAGGTGATTAAGCAATTGAATTGAACTCCTGCTCGAATATCATTGCTCTCCTTATTTTTAAACTCTGAACCTCATCAACAAGTGTTAACGAAGATATTAAATCAAGCTCATGTTTCTCATGACATTACCGTTGACAAGTTAGGTGGCATTGTCGGCAATATCATTGCTGATAATTATATCACTTACACTGATGATGAGATACCTGTTGAAGGAATAGGGCATAATAAGGCGCTTCACATTTCTGTGAAATGCAAATACCATATAATAGCAAGGGTGCTTGTCGATAATAGTTCTTCTCTGAATGTAATGCCAATATTGACGTTATCCAAATTGCCTATTGACAGGTCATACATGAAGTCTAGCACCATGATCGTAAGGGCATTCGATGGGACGAGGAGAGAAGTCATTGGAGAAATGGAGATCCCGATTCAGATTGGCCCTAATGAATTTAGCATAATATTTCAAATAATGGATATTGCTCCAGCTTACAGTTGCTTGCTGGGACGACCTTGGATCCATTCTGCGGGTGCTGTGCCTTCTACCCTGCACCAAAGAGTGAAATTTATAGTGAAAAACAAGTTGGTGATTATTTTTGGTGAAGAGGATTTACTTGTATCTAAGCCTTCGTCAACTCCTTACATTGAAGCTGCTGAAGAGGCCCTTGAAACATCGTTCCAAACTTTCGAAGTTGCTAATGCCATTTACATTTGTGAAGGGTCACAGATGCCAAAATCTCAACTATCCAATACTTCTGTAATGATGGCTAAGGTCATGCTGAAACAAGGATATATACCTAGAGAAGGATTGGGGAAGAACAGTCGAGGTATTAAAGCGCCTCTGCAGGTTCGCGAAAAACATGAAAAATTTGGGTTAGGATATCAACCTACCAGAGCTGATAGGAAGAGAGGCATGGAAGAAAAGAAAGAGAAAAGACTTGCTCAGCTAGAAAACAGAGAGCCAAGAATTGAAAGAATGCACACATGTGACTTATACCAAAGCTTTCGAAGTGGAGGAATATCATTTTCAGATCAAGTTTCAGCAATTGATTGCTCTGTTAATGAAGAAGTTAACTTTGTATTTCCTAGTGGACCTGATGCTCAACTCAACAATTGGGAGATTGCTGAGTTTCCTGAAGTCTTAGAATTTCACTCAGAGTAATTCTACGATACTAGTCCTATTGCTCTGCCCAAGGCCTTAGGATAAGATTTGTAAAATGGGCTTCATGTTTCTGTTTCAGTATTTTTTCTTCATATAATAAATGCATGTTTCAGTTAACAAAACATCATCATTTGTTCTCTTCATTTTCTTAATCTCCTAATTTCATTGTTCCATAAATTAGCCTTTTATTCTTGTTCATTCATTGCTATCAATTTATTTTGAATCCTTGCAGATCTAAAAGTGATAAACTTGAAGATGATATTGTTACCATCTCACTTTATGATTTTGAACACCCCATTAATTGTGCTGAGAATGATAAAGAAGAAGAATATGAGCCTTCCTCTGAACTTCTAAGACTAGTGGAACAAGAGGATGAAGAAATTGAACCTCATGAAGGGTCAATAGAAGTGATTAATCTTGGGACTGAAGATGAAAAAAGAGAAGTCAAGATTGGCACCTCAATAAGGGAGACTGAACGCAAAAAGATGATTAAACTCCTTCATGATTACACCGATGTGTTTGCATGGTCTTATCAAGACATGCCTGGGCTTGATACGGATATTGTCGTCCATAAGCTACCATTAAAACCAGAATGTTTGCCTGTCAAACAAAAACTAAGGCGAATGAAATCCGAAATGTCTTTAAAGATTAGAGAAGAAGTTAAAAAGCAATTTGATGCTGGTTTCCTCGCAGTAGCAAAATATCCCAAATGGATCGCTAATATCGTTCCAGTTCCGAAAAAAGATGGAAAAGTTCGTATGTGTGTCAATTATCGAGATTTGAATAGAGCTAGCCCTAAGGATGACTTTCCACTACCACATATTGATGTACTTGTGGATAGCACGGCTAGACATTCTATTTTCTCTTTTATGGATGGTTTCTCAGGCTATAATCAAATAAAGATGGCTCCAGAAGACATGGAAAAGACAACTTTCACCACTCTATGAGGTACTTTCTGTTATAAAGTAATGCCATTCGGTTTGAAAAATGCTGGGGCAACATATCAAAGGGCTATGGTAACCTTATTTCATGACATGATGCACAAAGAAATAGAAGTATATGTCGATGACATGATTGCAAAATCTGAGACAGAAGAAGACCATATTGTTAACTTACAAAAGCTCTTTGATCGATTGAGAAAGTATCGACTTCGTTTGAATCCAGCTAAATGCACATTTGGTGTAAGATCTGGAAAGCTCTTGGGGTTTGTGGTTAGTCAAAAAGGGATAGAAGTAGATCCTGATAAAGTTCGAGCAATCTAAGAAATGTCAACTCCTCGTACGGAGAAAGAGGTTCGAGGATTCTTGGGAAGATTAAATTATATTGCAAGATTTATATCTCAGTTAACTGCCACATGTGAACCCCTGTTCAAATTGCTGCGCAAAAATCAAACTTCCAAATGGAATGAAGATTGTCAAAGGGCATTTGAGAAAATCAAACAATACTTACAAGAACCACCAATTCTAGTCCCACCAATACCAGGAAGGCCTCTCATTATGTATCTAACAGTGCTGGAAGGATCAATGGGTTGTGTACTGGGACAACATGATGAATTTGGGAGAAAAGAACATGCCATTTACTACTTGAGCAAAAAGTTCACGAATTATGAGGCCAAATACTCATTGTTAGAACGCACATGTTGTGCTCTGGCTTGGGCGGCTCATCGTTTGCGACAATATATGTTGTATTATACAACTTGGCTGGTGTCTAAAATGGATCCAATCAAATACATTTTTGAGAAACCAGCTCTCACAGGAAGAATCGCACGATGGCAAGTTCTTTTATCTGAATACGACATCATTTATGTCACCCAAAAAGCGATAAAAGGAAGCGCACTGGCCGACTTCTTAGCTAATCAACCAGTAGAAACATACGGGTCGATGCAATGCGATTTTCCGGATGAGGATATAATGGCATTATTCAAAGATAAAGAGACTTCAAGGGGCGAGAAATGGACTTTGCTATTTGATGGAGCCTCCAATGCTTTAGGGCATGGAATCGGCGCTGTGCTAATCTCTCCTGAAGAGAAGCTTATCCCAATTACCGTTAGGCTATGTTTTGACTGCACAAATAATATAGCCGAGTATGAAGCAAAAAGCGATAAAAGGAAGCGCACTGGCCGACTTCTTAGCTAATCAACTAGTAGAAACATACGGGTCGATGCAATGTGATTTTCCAGATGAGGATATAATGGCATTATTCAAAGATAAAGAGACTTCAAGGGGCGAGAAATGGACTTTGCTATTTGATGGAGCCTCCAATGATTTAGGGCATGGAATCGGCGCTGTGCTAATCTCTCCTGAAGAGAAGCTTATCCCAATTACCGCTAGTCTATGTTTTGACTGCACAAATAATATAGCCGAGTATGAAGCATGCACTATGGGAATACAAGCAGCGATAGAATCAAAAGCAAGAATTTTAGAAGTATATGGAGATTCAGCTTTGGTGATCAATCAACTGAAAGGGGAGTGGGAGACTCGAGACTCCAAATTGATCCCGTATCGTGACTACATAAAAGAGTTGTCTGGACAATTTGAGGAGATCAACTTTTGTCATATCCCTCGAGAAGATAATCAGTTGGCCGATGCGCTGGCAACCCTATCCTCAATGTTCAAGATTGATAATGATAAAGAGATGCCACTTATAAAGATGACTAGACAAGATTGCCCAGCATACTGCTTGACGATGGAAGAACTGACGGGAAACCATGGTATCAAGATATTAAATCTTTCATTAAAAGCAGGGAATACCCACCTAGTGCTTCAGAAAATGACAAAAGAACCATAAGGAGGTTAGCAATGGGTTTCTTCCTAAATGAGGGTGTGTTATACAAAAGAAATTATGATACAGTGCTTCTGAGATGTGTTGATATACCAGAGGCAAAGAGGATAATTGAAGATGTGCATGAAGGTATTTGTGGAACACATGCAAATGGGCATGCCATGGTAAGAAAGATATTAAGGGCAGGGTATTATTGGTTGACAATGGAATCTGATTGCATTAATCATGTGAGAAAATGCCACAAATGTCAAATATATGCTGATAGGATCCATACACCACCTATACCTCTAAATGTCTTATCGGCACCATGGCCATTCTCAATGTGGGGCATGGATGTTATAGGCCCGATCGAACCAAAAGCCTCGAATGGGCATCGCTTCATCCTGGTTGCAATTGATTACTTCACAAAATGGGTTGAAGCTGCTTCTTATGCTCATGTAACAAAAGGAGTGGTGCTAAAATTCATCAAGAAGGAATTAATTTGTCGCTACGGTATTCCTGAGAGGATCATTACGGATAATGCGATGAATTTGAACAGCAAGTTGATGACGGAACTATGTGAAAGATTTAAGATAAGACATCATAATTCATCCCCATATCGCCTGAGAATGAATGGGGCGGTTGAGGCAGCCAACAAAAATATCAAGAAAATCGTCGGAAAGATGACCGTATCATACAAGGATTGGCATGATATGCTTCCTTTTGCTCTTCATGGCTATCGCACGTCAGTCCGCACTTCTACAGGGGCAACTCCTTTTTCACTAGTTTACGGGATGGAAGCTGTGCTTCCAATTGAGGTAGAAATACCCTCATTAAGGGTGATTATGGAGGCAGAATTAGAAAAAGCCGAGTGGACACGAGCACGATATGATCAATTAAACCTTATTGAAGGGAAAATACTAGTTGCACTATGTCATGGCCAACTCTATCAAAGAAGGATGATGAGGGCTCACGCCAAGAAAGTACGACCGCGTCAATTTCAAGAAGGAGATTTGGTATTGAAAAAGATCTTACCAATTCAAAAGGATTATCGTGGGAAATGGACCCCGAACTATGAAGGACCTTATGTGGTAAAACGAGCTTTCTCTGGAGGAGCATTGATCCTTGCTAAGATGGATGGAGAGGAATTACCACGTCCTGTAAATTCAGATGTAGTAAAAAAGTACTATGCATAAAAGGGCATGCTTGTATTTTCTTTCGTTCAATCAATGAAAAGTTACTTTGTGCCATTTTGCTTTCCTTCCAAAAAAGAATAATTAACCCGCTAGGTTGAAAACCTGAAAAGGCCACCTAGGCAAAAGTTAGGGTTCCAAAAAAGAAGGAAAGGGCTCGTTTGGTTGAAAACCTGGAAAGGCAACCAAGGCAAAAATTAGAGCGAAAAAATGACATAAAGTGACTTGGTAAGTGGAAAATTTGAAAGAAAGATAGAACCAAAAGTCAAGGTCAAAGGGAGTAGCACAGACATTAAATATGGTGGAAGTTTTCACAGGAATGAGAAATTTAAAGAAATGGTCAAGTATGCAAAAGAGGTCAAATGATATTTAGAAGAGCCAATTATAGGGGTTTTTCAGAATCATATACTGGGGCAGCTGTCATTATTCATCTTAAAAGTTATCACCGGAAGAGCTGGAAATCTTATCCTACCTTCTTTCGTCATTGATTTCACAATGTCGTTATTGTGCCTTTTTCCATATGAATGTTTAATCTTTTCTCATTTAGTCTATGATTATTTTCACCCGATTGTAACCCATTTTGCTAATTGAATATGCTTTCCTATGATGATTATATACTGAAATGTGAAATATGCTAAGCGTATCAAGAATTAAGTATGTGAAATTCAAGAGCTTGTAGAGAACACATCGAATTCCTAAGCATATATCAGTTGAGCAAAAGACTGACCATGCAGAAGATGAGTTATCTCAAGAGTAATACTGTTGGTTATCACTTTGTCTCATAAGGGAAAGACATGGATTTGGGAGTAGGCTTCATCTTTTTACCAACGATTTGTTCATCCTTGACATTGTTTGAACTAGTCTTCCGAGGTCAAAGAAGTAAAAAGAAAATTTTCTGAATACCAAAATGTTTTTCAAATTTAACATGTAAATTGACATACATGGAGCATGCATTGCGTATTATCTCTATCGTTCATTTATCTTTCTCGTTGTTTAATTTCATGTTGTTAAATCGAATCCATTCTGTTTGGATCGAGCCTAGCTTGTCTAGGTCACTGCTTATTTTTCCTGCTGTTAAATCGAATCCAGCTTGGTTAGGTTGAGCCCGGATACCCTGGGTCATTTGTTTATTTTTCTTGTTATTAAATCGAATCCAATTTGGTTAGGTCGAGCCCGGATACCCTGGGTCATTATTATTTTTCCTGTTGTTAAATCGAATCCAGCTTGGTTGGGTCGAGCCCGGATACCCTGGGTCATTTGTTTAATTTTCTTGCTGTTAAATCGAATCCACCTTGGTTAGGTCGAGCCCGGATACCCTGGGTCATTATTATTTTTCCTGTTGTTAAATCGAATCCAGCTTGGTTGGGTGGAGCCCGGATACCCTGGGTCATTTGTTTAATTTTTCTTGTTGTTAAATCGAATCCAGTTTGGCTGGGTCGAGCCTGGATATCCTGGGTCATTATTATTTTTTCTATTGTTAAATCAAATCCAATTTGGTTGGGTCGAGCCTGGATACCCTGGGTCATTATTAATCGAATCCAGTTTGGTTGGGTCTAGCCCGGATACCCTAGGTCATTATTAATTTTCCTGTTGTTAAATCGAATCCACCTTGGTTGGGTCGAGTCCGGATACCCTGGGTCATCTGTTTAATTTTCTTGCTGTTAAATCGAATCCAGTTTGGCTGGGTCGAGCCCGGATACCTTGGGTCATTATTAATTTTCATGTTGTTAAATCGAATCCACCTTGGTTGGGTCGAGTCCGGATACCCTGGGTCATCTGTTTAATTTTCTTGCTGTTAAATCGAATCCAGTTTGGCTGGGTCGAGCCCGGATACCTTGGGTCATTATTAATTTTCCTATTGTTAAATCGAATCCAGCTTGGTTGGTCGAGCCCGGATACCCTAAGTTATTTGTTTAATTTTCTTGTTATTAAATCAAATCCAGCTTGGTTGGGTCTAGCCCGGATACCCCGGGTCATTTGTTTAATTTTCTTGTTATTAAATCAAATCCATTATGTTTGAATCAAGTCTAACATGTCTAGGTTTTATTTCAATTTTTGTGACTAATATTTAGTCATGCTATAGGTGTCCAATCACACCATTCTATTTGCTAAAAATAGAATAAAAATGATTGGTGGCGACTCCATTCTTTTCTTACATATTATTGCACATTTTTAACTTTTATTTCCTTCTAGCGTAGAGGGATTTCGCCGCTCTGCATCGCGCTCCCGAAAGGGACGTTGCGACAGCTTGGCGACTCCGCTGGGGATCATGTTGACAGAGGGTTAAGCCATTGCATTTAATTTTTGGTTGTCATATTTGAATTATGTTTGGTCCTTTTTGTTTATTTATTATTTCTTGTTTTTATTTGTTTCATATTTTATATAAATTGTGCTTGTGAGTTATAAATAAGTTTATATGTATGTTTCCTCTCACATACTACACAATAACACTTTTACACACACAAGCCTTTTACCCGGGCTAATTACCTTGTAAGATTAGATAGGGGGCAAAGTAGTGATGCTTTGAGAGACCTTCGGTCTCCGTACAAGCACGCGAAACACCCTCACTCAAATTGAACCCTTTTCCGCTTGAAGCCTATCATGGGCGAGGATTGGGGGCCTTACTAGTCAAAGTGTTGGCGATAGTATGGACAATTTGGGAGCTTTTTAATAGGAGTCGTAGAACTTAAACTCTCCACGTACTTAAAAAATCCCTAAAGCCGCCATGTTATATAGAGCCATTCCCTAAGACAGGTTTGTTTAACCTAGGAAAATTCCTTTGATAAGACACGCTAGGAAACTTTGTTTACCTTCCATTTTTTTAATTGCACATATTTATTTGACATGTAATTTATTTGTTCTATTTGCTTACATATTCGTCTCTAAATTTAATTCTTTCTTTGTTATTCTGCATTTGTGACTTAAATATGCACAGTTGTTGCCAAAAGCTTACATATCTGAATCAGTTCAAAAACATGAAAAATGTTGGAGTTCAAAGCCGGTATGGAGTTACTCACGAAACACAGAGTAAGGTGATACAAGATTCAGAAAGAACCCAAGCGGAAGAAGGGGATTGCCTCCAACCAGGAATTGAAAACCAATTGCCTCCAATAGGAAAGGTTGATTTTGAGCAAAACGATATGAAACCTTGGGTGCAAATATGGTTCAATATGAAGAGAAAAGAAGATTTCGAGATGAAATATGGGCACATAGCTTACCTATTATTCGTTCCAGTTGATACCCCCATGTTGAAGGCTATGTTGAGTTTTTGGGACCCTGCCTACCGTGTCTTCACATTTCAGCAATTTGATATGGTCCCGACTATTGAAGAGTACGGAGAGTTGCTCAACATTGAGACTGAATCTCAAAGCAAAACCTACTTTCATGATCCAAAAACGGCGCCCAAGAAGAAGCTTTCCAAACTCATGGGTATTCAAGCAAATGAGTTAGAAAAGCATATGAAAGAGAAAGGTCGAAACCTACCTGTTAATTATCTATTGAAGATAGTGCAAGAACAAATCGATAGTGATCGAGGGTTAGCTCTATTTGCACTTGCCATTTACGGATTAGTGATATTTCCTAGGGTGAAAGGCCATATTGAGGGCCATGTTATTAAGCTGGTGGAGCAACTCGAACACAAAGCCAATCCTGTCTCGTCAATCTTAGCCGAGACTGTCAGATCCTTGAATTATTGTAGAATTAACAAGAAGGGTCGATTCTGTGGAAGCGCCCAATTGTTGACTGTATGGATGATTAGCCACCTTCCCCACCTCGATTGCTTTAAATATCCTAAAATTGAATACATGAATTATTGCTGTAAAGATAAAAATCCTCTCAGACAATATTGCATTGCTCAATGGCCACCTGTGACACCCAAAAGGAGCGAATGGATTCGTTATTTCCAACACATGAGCAATGTGGTCTGGAGAGCCTCGTGGATGCCGCATGTCTCAGTCGTTTATAGATGTGGAGACAAACCATGGGTTCCACTCATTGGTCCATGGGGAGTAACTAGTTACGCACCTGCTATGGTTAGGAGACAGTTGGGCTCAGTACAATTTATACCAATGACTCATGGGATTTCAGACCTTGATGTGGCTTATGGAGACGAGGGGTCAATTCAGAAGGTCAAGGCAGCAATTGAGGCATGGAAAGATGCGCGACGTGTGAATCCTGGTCCATGCAATAGTTTGACTACTCCAGGTTATCCTTTTTGGCAAGCAAATAGAGGAAAAAGCTTTGTGGCTCCGAGCGTACAAGGTCCTCAACCTCCAAGTCATATGTTTGACGAACCTATTGATTACGAAGCGGAAGCTGAAGCAAGATATGAAATGGCATGCCGACAATTTCAAAGGAGGGAAGCCTTACTTGTATCAGAAAAGAGAAAGATAACTGTCGAAAGGCAAATGTGGGCCAATAAAATGGCCAAGATTGAAAGAACAGTACACGAATCAGAGGAGAATGCTAAGCAAAAGGACACTGAGATAAAAAAGCTGAAAGAGAGGTGTCTAACATTTGAAGAAAGAATTGTGTTGACAGATGACCAACTGGGCGAATCTAGAGACCTTAACTTAGCTCAGCAAAGGGACATTCAAACTTTGAGTGCACAATTGCAGGGTAGTCGTGCAACTTCTAATGTATTGAGACAAGAAAAAGCTGTTTTAGAAGGAGAACTTGAACACTGGCGCCACACAAGCTGGCATTGGGAGGATAAATGTCAATTGGCTGAGCAACAAGCTACTAATCTTCTTCAAGAAGTTAGGACGGTCGCTGAGAGGGCTCGGGATAGAGCAGATGAAGCACATGAGATTGAAGTACAAATGCCACCAAGTGAAGTGCAAAAGTTCTTACTCGATGTCAAGAAAGACCTCAAGTATATCGGCAAATTTTATTGAGAGAGATGAGAAGGATTATGGCTTTAAGAGTAGTTTGTTTTTGTAATACGAAACTTTCACCATTAGTGTTTCTTTACTGATTTAGAATGGAATGAATGTTTTTGGCAATATCTCTCGCACATTTAAGTCATGTTTAAACTTTTCTCTGCATAAATGCATTACATTTGAGTTGTTCTTTGCATACTATATTTTACATTTTATACTCATTGTTCGCCTAAATTGATTAAGGTATAACAACATTGCGAACGAAAAATCACTTTTACTTCCAAGATCTCGTTATAGAACTCGATCACAATCGAAAGTCATGGATGAACAAGAGCAAGTCAAAGTCTAAGAAGAAATGCAGAAAGACATCAATGAGCTGAAAGATAAGTTAACTCAAATCTTGAGTATTCTTACACCTTCCGGTCGCGGAAAACAACAAGAAGGGAATCCTTCAAATAGCAACCCAGAGCAAGGACAAGATACACCTCCTTACCCACCGGGTTTTGCTCCTTTTCATGACCCTGCACAACAACAAGTCTTCAACCCTAATATACTGCCATTAGCTGGGCCAAGTGACTTAAGGCCTGTTCTTGTGCAAAATCCTCTCAATAACCTTCATGATGCTAACACATCAATCCCTCCAAACACATTTCCTTATGGCAAGAAGAAATGCAGAAAGACATCAATGAGCTAAAAGATAAGTTGACTTAAATCTTGAGTATTCTTACACCTTCCGGTCGCGGAAAACAACAAGAAGGGAATCCTTCAAATAGCAACCTAGAGCAAGGACAAGAGACACCTCCTTACCCACCGGGTTTTACTCATTTTCATGACCCTGCACAACAACAGGTTTCCAATCCTAGTATCCTGCCATTAGCTGGGCCAGCTGACTTAAGACCTGTCCTTGTGCAAAATCCTCCACATAATCCTCATGATGCTAATACATCAAACCCTCCAAACACATTTGCTCATGGCTTTATGTCTAACCCAACACAAAATCCTTCACAACAACAAACCGCCAATCCCCATGACATAAATATGTCATCAAATGCTTTTCCATTTGGATTTAATCCTATTCAGGGGCAAAATTCATCGCAGTCACATATCATAAATCCTCATGATATGCTAGCCACTCAATCAAATGTTCATCCTCCCCCTATCCCTACCACCATATACATGCAACCAACTGGGTACTCATACCCATATTCAGCACCACAAGTTTTCTCGCAAAAACCTACTGGCGGAGGCCCGATGAATCCAATTGATATCCCTGACCCAGATGTACCAAAAGCTGAATCAATGAGTAAGGGAAAACTAGAAGTCCTAGAAGAGCGATTGCGAACCATAGAAGGGACTAACGCTTATGGCGTTGTGGACGCAACTGAACTTTGCCTTGTTCCGAATGTCGTCATCCCTCCAAAATTTAAAGTGCCAGACTTCAATAAGTATAATGGAACCACATGCCCAAAAAGTCATTTGACCATGTACTGCCGAAAGATGGCGCCTTGTGCACATGAGGATAAGTTGCTTATCCATTTCTTCCAAGATAGCTTAACTGGGGCAGCCGCACTATGGTATACGCATTTGGACCGAGCTCGAGTGCGATGTTGGAAAGACCTGGCAGATGCATTTTTAAGACAATATAAGTATAATATTGACATGGCTCCGGATAGGATGCAGCTGCAAAATATGGAAAAGAAGGCCACTGAAACATTCAAAGAATATGCTCAAAAATGGAGAGAAATTGCTGCTCAAGTGGATCCCCCACTAGTCGATAAGGAGATGGTAGCTATGTTCATTAATACTCTCCAATCTCCTTTCTTCGATCGAATGATAGGAAGTGCTTCTAACAACTTCTCTGATGTTGTTACTATTGGTGAAAGGATCGAGAATTGAGTTAAAAGTGGAAAAATAGGTGAAAATCCTAATTTAATAGGGGCTGCTAATATGAGAAAACCTCCACTGTTTAAAAAGAAAGAGGGAGAAGTGCATGCTGCAACATATGATGAGGGGCGAGGAAAAGGACCTGTATATGGGAGGCCTAATCATTCACCCGCATTTGCTCAACACTTTCAACCACAATTTGTGCATTACCCACATGTAGCAAATACGTCTCAAGTTCCGCATCCTCAGCATTACCCGACACCATCGCCTTATCGTGTACCTCCTCCTTATCAGCACCAAACACCTCCAATGATGCCGCAGCCGGTGAATCAACCTCCACCTCAAAACTCAAACGTCAATCAAAGGAGGACTCAAAATGGGCAAGAGAGAAAGCCAATCCAATATGACCCTATCCCCATGACCTACACTGAACTGCTACCTCATCTTATCCAAAATAACCTAGCAGCACAATGCCCATGGAAGCCACAAGGACCCCCATTCCCAAGAGGATATGATCCAAATGCACGATGTGATTATCATGGAGGAGCTGTTGGTCATTCTACAGAAAGATGTATAGCTCTGAAAAACAAAGTACAATCTCTAATAAATGCTAAATGGCTAAATTTTAAAGAAGGGGCTCCCAACATACATCAAAATCCTTTGCCTAATCATGAGAATCCAGGAGTGAATGTTGTTGAAGATAGTACAAGACAACACATCAAAAGAAAGGTGAATGAGGTTAAGACATCAATGAATACAATCTTTGATGCTTTGTCAAAATTTGGTTTGGTGCAAACCCAATCAAATCAACAGTGCGAGAATCATGAAAGGAATATGTGTAAATTTCACGGAAAGATAATTGGGCATTCTATTGAAAATTGTGCTGATTTCAAAGATACTCTCCAAGACTTAATGGACAAGCAACTAATCCAAATAAGTTGCGAACTTGAGAGTAATTGGGTGGATGTGGTTGAAAAATTGATATTTTCGCCAAGTCCAAATCAAGAAGATCAGGAATTCATAAGCACTCAAGCCTCTGTAGATACCCTACCAATCATTACTCCAAAGCCATTAGTGCTTCATTACACCAAGAAGATCAGCTCAGAAGCTCCTCCTGAACACTCTTACGGGCCAAAACCTATTACTATCCAAGTGCCAAATCCTTTTACTTACAAGAATACAAAAGCTGTGCCATGGAAATATGACTCTCAAATTCTTGAAAGCAACTCCCATGTGGACAAGTTTAAAGCCTCATCTAGTTCTCAGGTATTCTCAGCCATCACAAACATATCTGGAGTTAGTGGGATGACTCGAAGCGGTCGTTGTTATACCCCTGAAGAGTTGGAGGAACGAAGGTTGAGGGAAATAGAAGAACAACGTAAAGGGAAAAAGAAAACAGAAGAGAATTTTGCAAAAGGAGATAAACATGATGAAAGAAGAATGGAGGAACTTGTAGGGGTCAAAGGCGATGAGCACAAGAAAAGTGTATCTGAAGCAGAGGCTTGTGAGTTTTTGAAAATCATTAAGCAAAGTGAATTCAAAGTGATTGAGCAATTGAATCGAACTCCTGCTCGAATATCATTGCTCTCCTTATTTTTAAACTCTGAACCTCATCGACAAGTGTTAATGAGGATATTAAATCAAGCTCATGTTTCTCATGATATCACCGTTGACAAGCTGGGTGGCATTGTCGGCAATATCATTGCTGATAATTATATCACCTATACTGATGATGAAATACCTGTTGAAGGAATGGGGCATAACAAGGCGCTTCACATTTCTGTGAAATGCAAAGACCATATAATAGCAAGGGTGCTTGTTGATAATGGTTCTTCTTTGAATGTAATGCCAATGTCAAC
This sequence comes from Cercis canadensis, assembly GCA_003255065.1. Taxonomy (NCBI): domain Eukaryota; kingdom Viridiplantae; phylum Streptophyta; class Magnoliopsida; order Fabales; family Fabaceae; genus Cercis; species Cercis canadensis. The sequence goes on from QAOA01001820.1 coordinate 110,036, forward strand.
GCTGTCCAAATTACCTATTGATAAGTCATACATGAAGTCTAGTACAATGATCGTAAGGGCATTTGACGGGACAAGGAGAGAGGTCATTGGAGAAATGGAGATCCCGATTCAGATTGGTCCCAATGAGTTTAACATAGTATTCCAGGTAATGGACATTGCTCCGGCTTACAGTTGCTTGTTGGGAAGACCTTGGATCCATTCTGCTGGTGCTATGCCTTCTACCTTACACCAAAAAGTGAAATTCATAGTGAAAAATAAGTTAGTGATTATTTTTGGGGAAGAGGATCTACTTGTATCTAAGCCTTCATCAACTCCTTACATTGAAGCTGCGGAAGAGGCCCTTGAGACAGCATTTCAAACCTTCGAAGTTGCTAATGCCACTTATATTTGCGAAGGATCCCAGATGCCAAAATATCAACTATCTAATACTTCTGTGATGATGGCTAAGGTCGTGTTGAAACAAGGATATGCACTTAGAGAAGGATTAGGAAAGAATGGTCGAGGTATTAAAGTGCCTCTGCAGCTTCGCGAAAAAAATGAAAAATTTGGGTTAGGATATCAACCCACCAAGGCTGATAGAAAAAGAGTCGTGGAAGAAAAGAAAGAAAAAAGGCTCGCTCGGCTAGAGAATAGAGAACCAAGAACTAGGGTACTGCACATTTGTGACTTATACCAGAGCTTTCGAAGTGGGGGAATATCATTTCCAGATCAAGTTTCGGCAATTGATTGCTCTGTCAATGAAGAAGTTAACTTTGTGCTTCCTAGTGGACCTGATGTTCAACTCAACAATTGGGAGATTGCTGAGTTTCCTGAAGTCTTAGAGTTTCACTCAAAGTAATTCTATGATATTAGTTCTATTGCTCTACCCAGGGCCTTAGGATGAGATTGTAAAATGGGCTTCATGTTTCAATATTTTTCTTCATATGATAAATGCATTTTTAGTTATCACAGTACCCTCTTATATTTTCTCTGCTTTTTAATCTCTTAATCTCACTTCTCCTTTAAATTAGCCTTTTATTCTTGTTCATTCATTACTCTTAATTTATTGTCGAAACCCTGCAGATCTAAAAGTGATAAACTTGAAGATGATAATGTTACTATCCCACTTTATGATTTTGAACAACCCATTAATTGTGCTGAGAGTGACAAAGAAGAAGATTGGGAGCCTTCCTCTGAACTTCTCAGATTGGTAGAAGAAGAAGATAAAGAAATTGAACCTCATGAGGAGTCAATTGAAGTGATTGATCTTGGGATGGAAAATGAAAAAAGAGATGTGAAGATTGGTACTTTAATAAAAGAGAATGAACGCAAAAAGCTGATAAATGAAAAAAGAGAGGTGAAGATTGGTACTTTAATAAAAGAGAATAAACGCAAAAAGCTGATTAGACTTCTCCATGATTACAGTGATGTGTTTGCATGGTCTTATCAAGATATGCCTGGACTTGATACAGATATTGTTGCCCATAAGTTGCCATTAAAACCTGAGTGTATGCCTGTCAAACAAAAGCTTAGACGAATGAAAACTGAAATGTCTCTAAAGATCAGAGAAGAAGTTAAAAAGCAATTTGATGCTGGCTTTCTCGCAGTGGCAAGATATCCTAAATGGGTCGCTAACATCGTTCCAGTTCCGAAAAAAGATGGAAAAGTGATCGCTAATATCGTTCCAGTTCCGAAAAAAGATGGAAAAGTTCGTTTGTGTGTCGATTATCGAGATTTGAATAGAGCTAGCCCTAAGGATGACTTTCCACTACCACATATTGATGTACTTGTGGATAGCACGGCTAGACATTCTATTTTCTCTTTTATGGATGGTTTCTCAGGCTATAATCAAATAAAGATGGCTCCAGAAGACATGGAAAAGACAACTTTCACCACTCTATGGGGTACTTTCTGTTATAAAGTAATGCCATTCGGTTTGAAAAATGCTGGGGTAACATATCAAAGGGCTATGGTAACCTTATTTCATGACATGATGCACAAAGAAATAGAAGTGTATGTCGATGACATGATTGCAAAATCTGAGACAGAAAAAGACCATATTATTAACTTACAAAAGCTTTTTGATCGATTGAGAAAGTATCGACTTCGTTTGAATCCAGCTAAATGCACATTTGGTGTAAGATCTGGAAAGCTCTTGGGGTTTGTGGTTAGTCAAAAAGGGATAGAAGTAGATCCTGATAAAGTTCGAGCAATCTTAGAAATGTCAGCTCCTCGTACGGAGAAAGAGGTTCGAGGATTCTTGGGAAGATTAAATTACATTGCAAGATTTATATCTCAGTTAACTGCCACATGTGAACCCCTGTTCAAATTGCTGCGCAAAAATCAAACTTCCAAATGGAATGAAGATTGTCAAAGGGCATTTGAGAAAATCAAACAATACTTGCAAGAACCACCGATTCTAGTCCCACCAATACCAGGAAGGCCTCTCATTATGTATCTAACAGTGTTGGAAGGATCAATGGGCTGTGTGCTGGGACAACATGATGAATTTGGGAGAAAAGAACATGCCATTTACTACTTGAGCAAAAAGTTCACGAATTATGAGGCCAAATACTCATTGTTAGAACGCACATGTTGTGCTCTGGCTTGGGCGGCTCATCGTTTGCGACAATATATGTTGTATTATACAACTTGGCTGGTGTCTAAAATGGATCCAATCAAATACATTTTTGAGAAACCAGCTCTCACAGGAAGAATCGCACGATGGCAAGTTCTTTTATCTGAATACGACATCATTTATGTCACCCAAAAAGCGATAAAAGGAAGCGCACTGGCCGACTTCTTAGCTAATCAACCAGTAGAAACATATGGGTCGATGCAATGCGATTTTCCCGATGAGGATATAATGGCATTATTCAAAGATAAAGAGACTTCAAGGGGCGAGAAGTGGACTTTGCTATTTGATGGAGCCTCCAATGCTTTAGGGCATGGAATCGGCGCTGTGCTAATCTCTCCTGAAGAGAAGCTTATCCCAATTACCGCTAGGCTATGTTTTGACTGCACAAATAATATAGCCGAGTATGAAGCATGCACTATGGGAATACAAGCAGCGATAGAATCAAAAGCAAGAATTTTAGAAGTATATGGAGATTCAGCTTTGGTGATCAATCAACTGAAAGGGGAGTGGGAGACTCGAGACTCCAAATTGATCCCGTATCGTGACTACATAAAAGAGTTGTCTGGACAATTTGAGGAGATCACCTTTTGTCATATCCCTCGAGAAGATAATCAGTTGGCCGATGCGCTGGCAACCCTATCCTCAATGTTCAAGATCGATAATGATAAAGAGATGCCGCTTATAAAGATGACTAGGCAAGATTGCCCAGCATACTGCTTAACGATGGAAGAAGAGCCTGACGGGAAACCATGGTATCAAGATATTAAATCTTTCATTAAAAGCAGGGAATACCTACCTAGTGCTTCAGAAAATGACAAAAGAACCATAATGAGGTTAGCAATGGGTTTCTTCCTAAATGAGGATGTGTTATACAAAAGAAATTATGATACAGTGCTTCTGAGATGTGTTGATATACCAGAGGCAAAGAGGATAATTGAAGATGTGCATGAGGGTATTTGTAGAACACATGCAAATGGGCATGCCATGGCAAGAAAGATATTAAGGGCAGGGTATTATTGGTTGACAATGGAATCTGATTGCATTAATCATGTGAGAAAATGCCACAAATGTCAAATATATGCTGATAGGATCCATACACCACCTATACCTCTAAATGTCTTATCGGCACCATGGCCATTCTCAATGTGGGGCATGGATGTTATAGGCCCGATCGAACCAAAAGCCTCGAATGGGCATCGCTTCATCCTGGTTGCAATTGATTACTTCACAAAATGGGTTGAAGCTGCTTCTTATGCTCATGTAACAAAAGGAGTGGTGCTAAAATTCATCAAGAAGGAATTAATTTGTCGCTACGGTATACCTGAGAGGATCATTACGGATAATGCGATGAATTTAAACAGCAAGTTGATGACGGAACTATGTGAAAGATTTAAGATAAGACATCATAATTCATCCCCATATCGCCCGAGAATGAATGGGGCGGTTGAGGCAGCCAACAAAAATATCAAGAAAATCGTCGGAAAGATGACCGTATCATACAAGGATTGGCATGATATGCTTCCTTTTGCTCTTCATGGCTATCGCACGTCAGTCCGCACTTCTACAGGGGCAACTCCTTTTTCACTAGTTTACGGGATGGAAGCTGTACTTCCAATTGAGGTAGAAATACCTTCATTAAGGGTGATTATGGAGGCAGAATTAGAAGAAGCCGAGTAGACACGAGCACGATATGATCAATTAAACCTTATTGAAGGGAAAAGACTAGTTGCACTATGTCATGGCCAACTCTATCAAAGAAGGATGATGAGGGCTCACGCCAAGAAAGTACGACCGCGTCAATTTCAAGAAGGAGATTTGGTATTGAAAAAGATCTTACCAATTCAAAAGGATTATCGTGGGAAATGGACCCCGAACTATGAAGGACCTTATGTGGTAAAACGAGCTTTCTCTGGAGGAGCATTGATCCTTGCTAAGATGGATGGAGAGGAATTACCACGTCCTGTAAATTCAGATGTAGTCAAAAAGTACTATGCATAAAAGGGCATGCTTGTATTTTCTTTCGTTCAATCAATGAAAAGTTACTTTGTGCCATTTTGCTTTCCTTCCAAAAAAAGAATAATTAACCCGCTAGGTTGAAAACCTGAAAAGGCCACCTAGGCAAAAGTTAGGGTTCTAAAAAAGAAGGAAATGGCTCGTTTGGTTGAAAACCTGGAAAGGCAACCAAGGCAAAAATTAGAGCAAAAAAAGAAAAAAAATGAAATGAAGTGACTTAGTAGGTGAAAAAGTTGAAAGAA
>QAOA01001821.1:0-53693 GCA_003255065.1 Cercis canadensis
ATATGCAAATTAATCCATATTGCATGCATAATTAAAATTATGATCAACTACATATTTTTTTTTCTTTAATGATTCAAGTTAAGAATTATTGATCTCAAATCACACTATTCAAACAAGGTAGGCCAAATTACCAACTGAGTTATAGATTAGTTGGTCACAAGGCTCTCGTTAGAAGAGAATTTTGTGTTCGAGGTCTTTCATTGACAAAATAATAGTCTCAAAGTTATAACTGTGGGTATTTTGACAACGAGACCCTTAGAACATAGATGACTTGCCCTAGATTTGATAACTCTAGCTCTATTTACAAGTTGGGGTTAGACCTTGGTTTTTGAATTAAAAAAATATATATACAAGATAGGCCAAATTAATAAAATCTCTTAATTAATTGTTTTTATTAACTCGATTAGGAAATTTTTGTGCATGTGAAAAATACAACTAAGCATCTGAACTCCTTCACATTTTTAAGTCAGCACTTGCTATGTGAAAGGAATAAAACTAAGGTTTGTATTTGCGCATCGAACGCGTGAGCCACTCTAAAGGAAAGTATATCACGAGTGCCATTTGCCATGGGTAGAGTAGAGAGGAGGATAAGCAGGGGCCACACTGACAAAGTCAAAACCCAACACTTTTAGCTTCTACGTTGTTTCCTAAAAGTTAAGAAGGAAAATTTTCTCCCACTGCGAAAGTTCTTGGGAAAATTAAGACCTATTAATGCGTTTGGTGACTAATTTTTAATCAAATGCCTGATTGATTAATATGGTTGTTTTGTGTGTGTATATATATATATATATATATATATATATATATATATATATATATATNATCAATTGTTTGATGCACCAATTGTTCTTTTCATCCCAAGTTCAGCATCCAAGTCTTCTAGATTATAAAATTAGTCATTAAGTTTTTACCAAAAAAATAAGCTTATCTTAGAGATGTTTGAAAGTTTCAAACTGGGACCAGTACTAAATTATTTTTGTTTCTAATCAATTTGGTATTTGATTTTTCTGTTTCTCTTTAGAGAAACTAAAGAAGTATGGCAGTTGATTGCGGATGACTTTCCAAATTGCACATTTACCTACGAGTCTAACATAAAAAAGGCTTATTGTATTTTCAACGTATCCCCATGCTGTGCCTAGGACTAAGTGAAGTTAAATAGAATCTATAACCTTAAGCTTTCTAATTCTTATGATGAGAGAAGGTGCCGTTACACCCAAAGTTAATAAAATTTTGAACATGAAAAAAAAATTGAAATAGAACCTATAACCTCAAGCTTTCTAATTCTTATGATGAGAGAAGGTGTCGTTAGACCCAAAGTTAATAAAAAATTTTACCATGAAAAAAAAAATTCAAATAGAACCTATAACCTCAAGCTTTCTAATTCTTATGATGAGAGAAGGTGTCATTAGACCCAAAGTTAATAAAATTTTGACCATGAAAAATAAAATTTAAATAGAACTTATAACCTCAAGCTTTCTAATTCTTATGATGAGAGAAGGTGTCGTTAGACCCACAGTTAATAAAATTTTGACCATGAAAAAAAAAAATTCAAATAGGTGCAATTAAATTTAAATTGTGCTAAAGTCAATGTGAGTATAACTTATATGTAAATAACATTATGCATAACCTTGTGGCCAGAAAACAAAGGAAACAGTCTAAAAGCGTCTCTGTCTTATCTAAAGAAGATACTTGCTAAGACTTTTTTGTTAGTTGGAACATGGGATAGAGTCTGTGGACTTTGTTAACGGCTTGTTTGCAATTTTCGGAGCCGGTGACTTCTTTCTTTCTTGTACTTCTTGTGAAAATGTTTGGTTGAGAAGGACAAAAATGAACATAAAATATTTCGATTCAGGATATTCATTAAGTTGAGTAGTGTGAAAATAGAAAGAATTAAGCAAATAAGACGAAGATTGAGGCACTGGATATTTTTAAATTTTAAATTTTGATTAATTTTACTCTTTTGATTAGTACATTTTGTTTGTGACTTATGCTTTGTGTAACATACCCAACAATACAGTGGAACATAATATAAATAAATATAGAGAAAGGTGTTACCTTGACGTAAACCATGTTGCGATTGAAAACGGGATGTTGGGTGGCCGTTGAAGAGAACTCAATATGTGAAAAAGCATTAACAAGGGTTGGTTTAATTGGTAAGGATCGAAGTACTTCGTTTGTAGGCTTAGGTTAAAATTTCACTCTTAACAGTACTTTTTCGGTAAGCAATTTATAAGTATTACTATAAGTTCTCACTGAGACTTATAGCATACTTTGATCTTGAAATGAGATAGTCTCCTCTCACCCTAATCTTTTATGTACCAAAACATATATATGTGAAGAAGCTCTTGCATTGCCAAATCAATTGTTGCTATTGAGAAATTGCATGTATTGTAGGACGGCATCAACAAAAGTCCATGATAGGTGGTTATAAGCCTTAAAAGCACAACACATAACCACATTTGGATAAATATATGAGTAAAACCCTTTTTTAGTTCTTGGAAAATGCAGCCACTGACAATTTCGTCATCCAAAAATTTTTGGTGACAAATTGGTCATTGAATTATTATTCCGTCGGATAAATTAGTCCTTAAATGTTACTAANTGACAAATTCGTCATCCAAAAATTTTTGGTGACAAATTGGTCATTGAATTATTATTCCGTCGGATAAATTAGTCCTTAAATGTTACTAACAGGACCCTACCGGAGGACTAATTTGTCCGATGGAATAATAATTCAAAGACCAATTTGTCACCAAAAATTTTTGAATGACAAATTTGTCAATGGCTGCATTTTTCAAGGACTAAAAAAAAGTTTTACTCTAAATAGATTGTTTGTATCTCTTTGTTTTATCCAACAATTTCATTTGAATTCTAATGAAATTCTGACAGATTTTTTTGTGAGTAAATGTTTGTTAGATTACAAATTATTTGAGTGAAAAGACAATAAAAATGAGATGATCAATGAAAACAAACAGGTAAATTTGTATGCAGTGACATTTAATAGTCAGAAATACTCAAATTCCATCATATCTTATAATAACCAAACCAAAGGGAATTCTAAAAGCAATTAATTACATATAAACCAATAATTTAAGAAGCTAATGACCTGTGAATCTAATGATATATACCTAGATCATAAAAACCAGGGTGTTCCACGAAGGCCATCACTTTCCCAATCGTTTGGACTGTTTGTCTTCCTACGCCTTGCTTGGGATACTCTGTTCATTCCTGAAAAAATTTTCTGGATCAGCTGCTGTCTTGGTCTTTACCAACCTCTCAAAATTATTATTGAAATACTTGACCCCATAAACCTCCCCTTCTTTGTAGCTATTCTTATCATGATGATTGATACCAATATCAACGTCCCTATAATTCAAGAAAGCACTCCTTGGATTTTTGGACACAAATGGGGTCATGTAACTGTGCAGCCTTCTAATCTGTGTTGTATAATTCTTGTCCACAACAGCTCCAGGTTCTTCCCAAGTGACAGAGTACTGAATTTTGAACAGATTTCCTGATCGGTGAGGAAATGGCAATGCATCAGCAGGAATCTCATTCATTTTTCCACCATATGGATTGAAAACCAGCCCTATCTTTCCCAATTCAATCATTTTCTTCCAAATCCATTCCAACCCATCTTTGGAAATTGGGTTCTGTGCATAATCAGATTTCCTTCTGAGGAATTTTGCTGAGTCCGGATTCCGGCCAAGTAGGGTTTCTGGCTTCGTTCCAATATCGAAATCAGCCCACCAAAGTACAGAATCAATCCAACTCATTTCAGTACAATTTTCCTTCTTTAAACCCAATAGAGGAAACTCCTTCCCCAACAGTGACACAAGTTCATCAGCCCCTCCAAGAAACAAAGCCACCACAGAAGCTCTTATAGTTATCTGGCCCTTATTCACCTTAGAACTCCCAGGCCCCAAAAGCAACCTCATGAAAACCCTATCATCTGTATGTGGTGCAACCTGCTGCCACTGGACAACAAGGTCAGTGGCATTCTCTTCCAAAGTCTTTTGAACCCTAAACACGGTAACCTTTTCAGGTACAGGCACCAACTTAACTGTGTATGACACTATGACTCCAAAACTTGCTCCTCCACCACCTCTAATGGCCCAAAATAGGTCTTCCCCCATAGATTCCTTGTTAAGAAGCCTACCATTCACATCAACAATTTGAGCATCAATAACAAGATCCACAGTTAGCCCATATTTACGAAGCATATTACCATAGCCTCCACCACTAAAATGGCCACCAACACCTACAGTAGGACAAACCCCTGCAGGGAAGCCATGCACTTTGCTCTTCTCCCAAATGCTGTAATAAACTTCACCAAGTGTAGCACCCGTTTGAATCACAGCAATTTCATTTTGGATATCCACAGTGATTTTTCTGAGATTGAACATGTCAAGAACAATAAAGGGTTCATTAGAGATATAAGAGAGCCCTTCATAATCATGGCCACCACTTCTAATCTTGATTTGAATTCCAATGCTTTTCGCGCAAATAACAGTGGCCTGGACATGGTTTTCTTGCCAAGGTGTCACAATGATTAAGGGTTTTGGTGTGGAGGTGGTGTTGAATCGAGCATTACGAATATAGGCTCGGAGAACAGATGTATAAGAAATATCTTTTTGAGCATAGACTATTTTAGAGACTTGATCTGCAGAATTAGTGTGGTTCACAAGGCACTGAAGAAAAGGTTCATATACTGACTCTGTTGATGGGGCTGCCAACAAGGCAGTGGAATTGAAAAGAACTAGAATAAGAAAGAAAAGCAGGGATGGCACAGAAAGAGAGGCCAAAGGACTTGAATTTGCCATAGGTGGTTGTGTTTGGATTTGAAGTTTAGAAAAATGGAGCAGGGTGAGTATGGTTTTATACTAAGAAATAAAAGGGTTTGGGTTGTGTTGGTGTGAATGTAGACATTCTTTTTTTGGCTAAAACAAATCAGGCATTTATATTTATCAGAAAAAGAAACTAATTTTTCAGAGGAGCATATCCAGTATCCACAGATTTCCTACTAGACTAACTGTATTCTACAATTAGATAAATGTCTTTCCTTTTTAGATGTGACTAAACTAAGCCCTTTTTAGAGTTGAATAACAGCACTTGTTTGAAACTATTATTCACTAGTTAAAAACAGAAACTTTAAATCCTTGTATCCATTATTGTAACAAAATAACCAAATTTTAGAGCCCAAAAACTTCATTTTTCATAATAGAATAACAACATCTCAACCTTAATAACCACCTCTACTTTATAGAAATTTTTTTTCACAATATATAAAATAAACTAACTGCGTTTTTTTAAATAAATAAATTTTTTGGTCGAAATTAGGCTACCCAATAGGGATAGTCTTTTTCAGCTCATAAATCCTATCCACTCAATAACCTTAGTTTTTGAGATTAATAACTGACTTTTTCAACATATAGAAAAGCAAACACCTTAAAATTGGCAAAGTGCATTTTTAGAACTGAATATTGAAACTATGAAAATAAAAATAATTAACAACCTTGTAAACCAAAATAAGTACAGTTGTAACAATTTTTTTTTTTATTGCATTTAGCTGCTGTTATATTTTGCTTCAATGGTAATTTCCCTCTTTGATTGGAGCACATTACTTTCTAATCTATTTGTATTATTTGCAATGTGCCCCTGTATCAACATACTTGAGTAGTCCAAAACAGGTAGAGTTACGCAAGATGAAGTAGCAAAAATTTGCAATAGCAAAATAAGAAAATGAAGTAAAATGATCTAATATCCACATTCACATACAATTAATTAATCTTTTAAAAACACACATGTCACCTCTAGTTTGAGATTGTAGGAATGCTTCTAGAGGGGGGTGAATATGAGATTAAAAATATTTTGAACAGAATAACATGTTGTGAAAACTCCAACGCAAGTGTACGTTGTCGTTTGCAAGTAATAAAATGAGATCAATTTATTGTTCCCACGAAGACTAATGTACCAACTACCGAAAGAGGGTTAACCTTAACTTTATCTAATCAATCGATAAGGAGATATTTCAATGAAACAACTAAAAATAGAATGAAAGCAATGTAAACCAGAAAAATAGCAAATTAAACCAGAAAAATGATAGATTCAGCAAGAGAGAAACACCTAGGGTTCGGATTTCACCATAATTACTCCCAACTTTCATTCCATATTCCATTAACTCCAATTTATCTTCCTATTTGCTAATCAAGATTCCCTAATTTATTCACTAGCCTCTCCCAAGGTCTAGTGTAAATATCCGTTAATTACTAACCCTGTATATCCCTATACGAGTTACAATAATTACGAATTCATTGAGTTTTGTGGATCTTTTTAAATGATTACACAAGCCATGGAGGTATATTCCTATCCTCCATGTAACTCATGGCATTTACCCCAAGGAACTTGACACACAACTCTCTTTACGGCCTCATTGTGATTAACAGTTCATCTAATTATTGGCCAGACAATCAGAAGCATTAAGAGAAGAGATAAATACTCAAATTTAAGAGATAAATAATGAAATTAACTTCGTAAGAAACTACAAATGGTCCTAATTAGGCTACATCGTACCCTAGATAAGAGAATTAGTTCATACTAGATGAAGAGAACAAGAAAGAATAAAATTGAGACATGATTCAAAGGTAAAAGAGGAAAAACTCTGGNATGATTCAAAGGTAAAAGAAGAAAAACTCTGGTTTGAAGGTCAAATCAGCCTTGCATCTCCTCACTTCAAACCTTCCTTTGCCTCCTTTGTGCCTCCAAAAGTGTCTAAGAATGAACTCCTTTTCTAATTCCTTCGATTTCCTATTTATACCCATCACTCTAAAGCCCTAAAACCAAGAGAAATTAAGCCGCGTCTGCAAAATTAATTATGGGCGCTGCACTTCTGAAGTTTGGGCGCCGCACCTCTGCTGCTCTGGAAGAAATCTGGCTCTTTTCACTTTCGGGCGCCGCACCTCTGAATATTGAGGGGTGCGGCGCTGAGCTGCTGCTCTGGAAGAAATCTGGCTTTTGGTCATTTTTCGGGCGCCGCACCTCTGTCTTTTGAGGGGTGTGGTGCTGAGCTGCTGCCAGATTCTCCCTTCTGATGCTTCTGAGCACCCAAACTCTGGTTTATGTCCCCAAACTCCCCAAAAGTCCTTGTTTCTTTGCTCAAGTCCATAGAATCTACAATTTAACATAAAAATCTCATTAAATAGCCATTTAATCTACAAGAACTACTCAAATGTTTAAGCTAGGACACCTAAAAAGTGAGTATAAAATTCACGCAACAAATACCCCTAAACTTAATACTTGCTAGTCCTCGAGCAAGGAGAATAGCTTCTGAATTTTTTTGAGCCACTCAAGAGTTGCTAACTTTTCTTACTCACCATACAGGCCTCAGAGGATTCAGTCAACCACATTTCTTTAGAAAATTTTCAAGATGCTACTTATGCCCTTCCTCACCCCAAAATTTATCTTGCTGCACTAAAAAGATCTGTGTGTGTGAAAATAAGCCTTGCCCACCTTACTAACTCAATTTAAATCAGATTATGCACACTTATATCAATGTCAATCTCTAGTTTAAGTGCTTCGGAACCCCATATGCTTGCTTTTCATGTCAATCTCCACTAATGTAAACTGAACACAAAACCAAGGATCAACAAGGCTTTAACAGGTTTTGTAATGTGAGGTTGGGCTAAGGGTAAGATAAAAGATCAGAAAATAAAATAGGGCTAAAACCACCTATCACACATAATCTGGTTTAGAGCATCTTTCAAAAGCATCCTTCTTCTTCTCCCTCAATACCCCCAAACTTGTTTTTCTCTTCAAATCCTTTTTGTGCCACTTTATCCACATTTCATACTTCAAATCATTCCTTTTTCTTTCAAACTTTTATTTTATTTTATTTTATTTAATTTATTTTTTTTTACATAGCATTTTTCTTTTCTCCACCACTCTTCTTAACCTTTCTAGCTCTTGGTGCACTTAAGACTGATTATGTGCTCTAGGTATAAGGTTCAAGTCACAGGGTCATGTAACAATGGCTAGGGTGTCAATACAGGTGACGAAGAAAAGGTCACATTAAGCCCAACAAGGGGGTAAGCTAGGGATGACATTTGATGCACAGGATTAGCTTAGAAAAGCTCAAACTTAACAAAGAATGCCTGAATCATATCCTTAATATTGCGCAGTCTAGGATTTCGCCTCGACTGGCAATCAAGCAAGTTCTAGTGCTCATGAGTTCTTGAAATGACTTAGTTTACATAATCCTTTCTAAATCATGCCACATTCAAGCAGGCAAGGCTTTGTGCTCAAGGAAGCAGTGATATTCAAGCAACAAAAACAAAATCTGGGATTTAACAGACATACACAAAGCATCTATCATATTTCTAGAGATGTGATCAACAGAAAACAGTTTTATCATAGGCCCAAGGTTTTCAGAATTTTTTTTTTTTAAAAATAAATAGATTTACCTCCTAAAATCTGAAAATAACATGCATAAATAAACATTCTAAATGCCCTAAGGTCTAAAGGGATAAAAATCCCACTACCCCCAAACTTAAATTTCAACATTGTCTCCAATGTTCAAAATACTAAAAGAGAAGGTGAGTGAGACTTCCCTGAGGTAGTGGTGGGTCATATGGCATGGTCGCCGTCCTCCTCCGCAGCTGGAGGTGCTGGATCGGCTGGCATGGTAGGTATGGTCCCAGGGGCGAGTGTGGCTCAGGAGCTGGTTCAGGGCATGAGTCTGTGATTACATGAAATGGTCCACCCTGCTTTGGAAGAATTGCTGCTGGGTGAGGGCGTCTTGCATGGTACCAAGGGTGGAGTGGATGCCGCATATGTCCTCCTCAATTCTATCAAACCTCTCAGTGGCCGAAAAAGGTCAGCGGGACTGAGAGGGTTGTGAGGATCTGATTGGGTCTGTGTCAGCCTACCTCCAACTCTTGAAGGCATACAAAGTGTTGTCGTCCAGGGCACGGTGGGGAAAATTGAGCTCTTCATCCGCACTCCAAGCCACTCCAGCATTTTTGCACATGTGAGTGATCAAAGAGGGGTAAGGTAACCCGCTTGTTGTGGCACCACGGAGAATGTCGAGGAAGTTCTTGTGAATGATACGGCCCACATCCAGGGAGAGCTCAGCCATGATGGCATAGAGGAGGAAGGCGCGCTCAGTGACAACATCACTGAGGTGGGTGACAGGGAGGAGTTTGGCGGCAAGGAAATGCAGCCATGCCTTCTCGGTAGTATCGAGGGCATCTTTCGGGAGAGAGATGTATCGGTCTTTGGACATCTTCCAAACAGTGCTCGGTCGATAGAGGAGCTGTGTAATGGCATCCATGTCACACTCGTCCTCTTCAGTAAGGGTCTTGTACGCGTCGTCCTGGACTGTGGGGAGCTGATAGAATCGGTTGATGGCGCTCCGACTAAAGGGGACGAGCTTGCCACGGACAAACACCTTGTCGTTGGAACGCTCAGGGGCGTTGGCATAGAATTCTCGCACAACAGGCACCACTGCAGCTTCAGGTTGTTGGGCAAAGTGCGTCCAGCGTCTTTTAGCCAGGTGGTGGATAATATCAACATGGTCGCTCGAATGAGAGAGTTGGATGCCTCGTTCCGGGACGATGGTGCGCTTGGCCACAGATACTTGGAACCGCTAGAATGCCTTGGGACTAACAAAGCAGCTTCTGTCATATGATGGTGGTGTCGAGGAAGTGGCGCCTCTTGTGGTTTTCTGCTTCTTTGATGACATTGTGCGATTTCTGGTAGCTTTAGGTAGAACCTGAAAAAGAAAATGCCAAAGTGAGTTCAAGGCATACAAAGAAAATCCACAGTTGGTGTCCTTGTGAAATGGCGGCACTCGGATAGACAAAGCATGCTATGGACATGTGCATAATATCGCAAGGTAGAGAAGTATGGCAAGCAAGGGCAAGAAAGTGGAAGGCACTTAGGCAAGTCAATGCATGGCATGTAAAGGGGCTAATGTGCATTTACAATGTGAAGTGTGCTTCATAGAAGTTATTGTGAGCATTAGATGCACAACACATTCACTATAGCCATCTAATTTGTGCTCAAGCCAGGCATGTGTCGAATAGAGATTTTAGGCATGCACATTTATAGAATGCTAAAGAGATTTTGTCATGGGGTAGATGTGATGAAACATAAGCAATGGGTGGAGTAAGTAAGTAAGGAGGGCATGCATAAAGTTGGGTAAGAGGGGTAAAAGTGAAAGCAAAACATGCAAGAGGAAATAGCTAAAGCAAACATGCCATGCAAGAGCCTCAATTATGCTTATGAAGAAACTTAACTTCATTTGAGCAAAGTATCGAACACTTGGTGGGCATGTACAAGAAAGAAGGTTCTTAAAGCCATTTGAAATATGCATTACCTCCAAAATGGCCAAAGTACATCCAGGAAATCCAAAAGGTAAGAAGAAGAGGAGAAATTTACCTTGATTGGCCGAAACTCGCAAAAGCCCCCTTTATAATTCGAAAATAAAACTTGAAGTGAGTGTGAGAGTGAATGTGAGGAAATTTTGATGTGAAAACTAGTGGGTAATGGAGGGAGAGGGGCAAAATGGAGTGATGAGTGGGTGTATGTGTGAGTTAGAAAGAAATTTTACAATGGGTAAGTGTGGGTGTGGAGAGAAACATGCGAAGAAACAAGGAGGGAGAGAGAGATGAGAGAGAGAGAGATGCGTGAGAGCAAGAGAGACAGAGAGAGATGCGTTCTTGAAGTGGGCAAGAATGGGTGCTTGTCCTTTCGAATTGCTTGGGTAGTTCAATGGGGAAGTTTAGAGGTAGAGGAAGAAAAGAAGTTGGAATGGAATGGAGAGGGTGTGTGCGTGCGTGAGAAATTTGGGAGAAAGAAGTGACTTACTTGGGCGCCGCACCTCTTAGGAATGAGGGGTCGGCGCTTGCTTGCTACCAGGCAATGTTGTCTAGGGCGCCGCACCTCTGAAAATTGAGGGGTGTGGCGCTATCTTGCTGGTTTTTTTTTTCACCTTCAGACTGCATATTTGAGCGCCGTGCCTCTGCATTTTAGGGGTGCGGCGCTTGTCCTCTGCCCAATGGTTCTTTTTGTGTTCCAAGATTGCTTTAAAATGATGGTACACCTATCAAAACACCCAAACACACTTATGAATTAGAAATACACGTGATACCTCGCAAGACATGAACAACTAAACAAAAACAAAGAACTAAAAAAATCTATTTCGATCACATATTAAAAATCTAAATGGCATCAAATGACAGAACTAAAAACTAAAAGTAAAGGAAAATGCTGAAAAACCAAAAAAAACCCTTGGGTTGCCTCCCAATTAGCGCTAAATTTATAGTCTTTAGCTAGACTTTCTCAGAACGGTTCACTTGGGTTCTTCAAGGGTGATGGGAGATTTGAGGAAATCTTTCACACCATCAATGTAGCTCTTGAGTCTCTGACCATTAACCTTGAACTTTCTGTCCATATTTTGAATTTTCGTAGCTCCATGTGGGAATACTTGAACCACGGTAAAAGGGCCCGACCACCTAGAACTTAATTTTCTAGGGAAAAGCCTCAAACGAGA
The DNA here is from genome assembly GCA_003255065.1 of Cercis canadensis. NCBI lineage: Eukaryota > Viridiplantae > Streptophyta > Magnoliopsida > Fabales > Fabaceae > Cercis > Cercis canadensis. The sequence goes on from QAOA01001821.1 coordinate 11,552, forward strand.
GTTGAAAAGAAGGACTTGTTGACCAGGGGCAAAGTCACGCTGCACAATATGTTTATCATGCCATTTCTTCGTCCGCTCTTTATAAAGCTTGACGCTCTCATAAGCCCCTTGATGAAACTCGTCCATTTCATTCAGTTGAAGACAACGCTTTTCACCCGCAACTTGAAGATCAAAGTTGAGCTTTTTGGTGGCCCAATAAGCATGATGTTCTAACTCAACAGGCAAATGGAAGGCCTTACCAAACACTAACCGGTATGGGGACATAACAATTGGAGTCTTAAAAGCCGTGCGATACGCCCAGAGTGCATCATCAAGTTTTTTGGACCAATCCTTTCTGTTAGCATTAACTATTTTTTCTAGGATCCACTTCAGCTCCCTATTTGAAATCTCCACTTGACCACTTGTTTGAGGAAGATAAGGAGTGGCTACCTTATGCTTGACCCTATACTTGGCCAATAAAGTCTCGAACTGCTTATTGTAAAAATGCTTCCCCCCATCACTGATAATTGCTCTCGGGGTTCCGAATCGAGTAAAAATATGCTTGCGGAGAAAGTTCACTACCACTCGAGAGTCATTGGTAGGTAATGCAGCAACCTCAACCCATTTGGAGACGTAGTCAACCGCTACTAGGATGTATTGGTTATTAAAAAAGGATGGGAAGGGTCCCATGAAATCAATGCCCCATACATCGAAAAGTTCTACTTCCAGGATAATGGTCAAGGGCATCTCATGACGGTTGGAAATATTCCCCGTCCGTTGGCATCTGTCACAAGAGGATACAAAGGCATGAGCATCTTTGAATAAAGTGGGCCAGTAAAAGCCCGACTGAAGAACTTTGGCAGCAGTACGATTAGCTCCAAAATGACCCCCATAATTAGAAGAATGACAATGATGAAGAATGTGATCTATCTCCGCTTCAGGGACACACTTTCTGATGATCTGATCACAACAATGTTTGTAGAGAAATGGGTCATCCCACAAATAGTGCTTCACATCAGAGTAAAACTTCTTCCGCTGGTGACTCGTCTGCTCCATTGGAAGTGTCTTGGTTGCTAGAAAGTTTGCAAAATCTGCAAACCAAGGGGACTGTCCAGCTTGGATACGATAGAGTTGCTCATCAGGGAATGCATCATCAATTTGGGGAGTGGAAAGTGCCTGCTGCTCATGTGGTTCTAACCGAGACAAATGATCTGCCACCACATTCTCTTTGCCTTTTTTATCTTTAATTTCAAGGTCAAACTCCTGAAGTAGGAGTACCCACCGAATGAGCCTGGGTTTTGCATCTTTCTTCTCAATCAAGTACTTGATAGCCGAGTGGTCAGTAAAAACTATTGTTTTGGTGCCAATCAAGTACGGCCTGAACTTATCAAAGGCAAAGACCACAGCCAGGAGCTCTTTTTCAGTAGTGGCATAGTTCATTTGTGCAGGATTCAAAGTGCGACTCGCATAGTAGATGACATGAAAATGCTTATCCCGCCTCTGTCCCAAAACAGCCCCGATGGCGAAATCACTGGCATCGCACATCAACTCAAAAGGAAGATCCCAATCAGGAGCTACAATAATGGGAGCAGAGACTAAGGCTTTTTTCAGAACCTCAAATGCCACTAAGCAATCTGCATCAAATAGGAAGGGAACCTTCTTAAGAAGTAAATTACACAGGGGTTTTGTGATCTTGGAGAAATCCTTAATAAACCGCCTGTAAAACCCAGCAGGCCCAGAAAACTGCGCACACCTTTTACCGAGGTAGGAGGAGGTAATTTTTCAATGGTGGCAATCTTCACCCGATCCACTTCAACACCAGCAGCGAGACTTTGTGGCCCAAGACGATGCCTTCTGTCACCATAAAGTGACATTTTTCCCAGTTTAGCACCAAATTTGTTTCCTCACACTTTTTGAGAACAGATGAGAGGTTGACCAAGCAAGTGTCAAAAGACTCCCCAAAGATGGAGAAATCATCCATGAAAACCTCGATGAAGCGCTCCACCATATCAGAAAATATCGCCATCATACACCGTTAAAAAGTAGCCGGTGTGTTGCATAACCCAAAAGGCATGCGCCGGAAAGCGAAAGTACCATACAGGCAAGTGAAGGTAGTCTTCTCTTGGTCTTCAGGTGCGATGGAGATATGATTATAGCCCGAATACTCATCCAAAAAGCAATAGTAAAGATGCCCAGCTAGTCGGTCGAGCATCTGATCGATGAAAGGAAGAGGAAAATGGTCCTTTCGAGTGGCTGTGTTGAGCTTCCTGTAGTCGATACATACTCGCCACCCTATCACAGTCCTCATGGGGATTAACTCATCCTTCTCATTTTTTATCATTGTCATCCCACCTTTCTTAAGAACCACTTGCACAGGGCTGACCCACGCACTGTCGGAGATAGGATAGATGATCCCTGCGTCCAAAAGCTTCAGTACCTCTGCTCTCACTACCTCTTTCATGTTAGGGTTCAATCGGCGTTGGTGTTCCATAAACGGTCGGTATCTATCCTCCATTAGAATCTTGTGCATGCACAAGGAAAGGCTTATACCTCTGATATCAGCAATGGACCACCCGATGGCGGTCTTGTGCTCCCGAAGCACTCTCAGTAACTTATCTTCCTGATCGGTCGTCAAAGAAGCAAAAAGAATGACTGGCAGAGTAGATGAGTCCCCCAGAAATCCATACTTCAGATGCCCAGGTAACTGTTTGAGCTCTAAGGTAAGTGGCTTGTGAATGGATGGCACTGGTCTACTAGCACCTTTTCCTAGCTCTTCAAAGGGACGTTGGATAAAAATAGGAGCGGTGGCCTCAAGTTGACTCATATCCGCTCGAATCTCTGGATCATCAGGAGGAGAACTCCCCAGCAAGCATGCCTCAAGCAGTTCTATAGGACTTGTCGCTCTAACAAAATCTCTGGTGCACTCATCAATGGTGTCAAGTCTAAAGCAACTATCACCATCCAAGGGGTACTTCATGGCTTTGAAGACATTGAATGCTACTTCCTCATCTTGTACCCGCAAAATTAACTGTCCTTTTTGCACGTCAATCAGAGTCCTCCCAGTAGCTAAGAATGGTCGACCAAGAATAATTGGGATTTCTTGGTCTTCCTCCATGTCTAGAACAATAAAGTCAGCAGGGAAGATGAACTTATCCACCTTGACTAGCACATCTTCAATGATACCCCTGGGGTATTTGATTGATCGGTCAGCTAACTGCAATGAGACTGTCGTAGGTTTCGCTTCTCCAAGACCCAATTTCCTGTAAACAGACAAGGACATCAAATTAATACTGGCACCTAAATCACAAAGGGCTTTACCGAAGAAAGAATTACCAATAGTACAAGGTATAGTAAAACTCCCTAGATCTTTTAATTTAGGTGGTAGTTTCTTTTGAAGAATAGCGCTGCACTCCTCAGTAAGTGCTACAGTCTCAAAATCCTCCAGCTTCCTCTTGTTAGACAGTATATCCTTCATAAATTTGACGTAACTGGGCATCTATTCAAGAGCATCAGCAAATGGTATGTTGATATGAAGCTTCTTGAAGACTTCCAGAAACTTAGAGAATTGTGAATCCAGCCTTTTCTTTTGCAATCTCTGAGGAAATGGTAGAGGTGGAATATAGGGGGGAGGGTTGTCTGGAAACAATTTAGACGGTTTCTCCACAGGTGCTACTGGAGTCTCTACTGGAGTGGTTTCCTTCACCTCAGGCTCAACTGGCTTACACGGAAACTTCTTAGTAATGTCAGAGGGTTCATCCAAGGTCTTGCCACTACGAAGGGTAATGGCTTTGATGTGTTTCTTGGTATTAACCTCAGTGTCACTGGCAATGACCCTTGCTATCTGGTAGTGAGCATGATAGAAAGCTGGCCTACTTGAACTTCTAGGTTACGAATAGAGGCATCGGTTCGAGCCATGAATTGGCTTGTATTCATGGTGAGCTGGGCTAGAGCATCCTCCAAAGAAACCTTTGCTTGCACAGGTGGTTAAGCAGAATTCTGGTTGTTCTTCCAAGATAAGTTTAGATGATTCCTCCACCCCAGATTATAGGTGTTCGAGTAGGGGTTATTTGGCCAATTCTGATTCCCCACATAATTGGCTTCCTTAGCTTGGGAAGCAAAGAACAGATTGCCCACCTGACACTCTATACTGATGTGAGGGCCTCCACAATGGTCACAATTTTCAGGAGGTGACTGGATGACATTGACATTCCGAACAGTCAATTGCTTAGCTAGCGAGTCAATTTTTGCAGATAAAGCGGTAAAGGCGTCAACCTCATGAACCCCAAGCACCTTTCTCGGATTGGACCTCTCAGTAGGCCACTGATAGGCATTGGTAGCCATATCTTCTAGCAAGTCATGGGCAGCTTCATATGTTTTTCTCATCAAAGACCCACCAGCAGCGGCATCAATTAGGGCCTTGGTGGAATTTAGTAACCCATTATAAAAAGTCTGCAATTGCAACCAGTCTGGTAGTCAATGGTGAGGGCATCTACGTAGCAACTCCTTGTACCTTTCCCACGCCTCCTGAAGTGACTCATTCTCCAATTGATAAAATGTTGCAATGTCATTTCGGAGCTTGGCGGTCTTAGCTGGGGGGAAAAATTTGGACAAGAATTTATGGGCCAAAATATCCCATGTGATGATGGTCCCTGTTGGCAATGCTTGAAGCCAAGCCTTGGCTTTATCCCGTAATGAGAAAGGAAATAAGCGGAGGCGAATAGCATCATTACTAACCCCGTTGTGCTTGAAAGTATCGCAGATCTCCACGAACCCGAAAAGATGAGCATGACGGTCTTCACTTGCTAATCCACTGAACGAGGCTGACTGGACCATGTGGATGACAACTGGTTTAACCTCAAAAAAGTTCGCTTCAATAGTCGGTCGCCTTATACCCGAAGTGGTATCCAAGATGGAAGGTAAAACATAATCACGGAGTGCCTTTGGATGGTTTTTTTTCTGCCATTGTGTCTGTCACAACTCTGGTAGACTCTTTTCTCGCCTTTCTATTCCTTCGACAGGTCTTTTCTATCTCGGAATCAAAAGGAATAAGAGAACTATTTCCAGCTTTTCTCATACACAAAGAAAACTCTTGCAAGTGTCAGAAAGTAAACACTTATGTAAATATGTGAATGGTACACGACTAGACTAAAATTAAGATTACTGAGTATCGATATTGATAACAAATTAGTCCCTGGCAACGGCCCCAAAAACTTGTTGTGAAAATTCCAACGCAAGTGTACGTTGTCGTTTGCAAATAATAAAATGAGATAAATTTATCGTTCCCACGAAGACTAATGTACCAACTACCGAAAGAGGGTTAACCTTAACTTTATCTAATCAATCGATAAGGAGATATTTCAATGAAACAACTAAAAATAGAATGAAAGCAATGTAAACCAGAAAAATAGCAAATTAAACCAGAAAAATGATAGATTCAGCAAGAGAGAAACACCTAGGGTTCCGATTTCACCATAATTACTCCCAGCTTTCATTCCATATTCCATTAACTCCAATTTATCTTCCTATTTGCTAATCAAGATTCCCTAATTTATTCACTAGCCTCTCCCAAGGTCTAGTGTACATATCCGTTAATTACTAACCCTGTATATCCCTATACGAGTTACAATAATTACGAATTCATTGAGTTTTGTGGATCTTTTTAAATGATTACACAAGTCATGGAGGTATATTCCTATCCTCCATGTAACTCATGACATTTACCCCAAGGAACTTGACACACAACTCTCATTACGGTCTCATTGTGATTAACAGTTCATCTAATTATTGGCCAGACAATTAGAAGCATTAAGAGAAGAGATAAATACTCAAATTTAAGAGATAAATAATGGAATTAACTTCATAAGAAACTACAACTGGTCCTAATTAGGCTACATCATACCCTAGATAAGAGAATTAGTTCATACTAGATGAAGAGAACAAGAAAGAATAAAATTGAGACATGATTCAAAGGTAAAAGAAGAAAAACTCTGGTTTGAAGGTCAAATCAGTCTTGCATCTCCTCCCTTCAATCCTTCCTTTGCCTCCTTTGTGCCTTCAAAAGTGTCTAAGAACGAACCCCTTTTCTAATTCCTTCGATTTCCTATTTATGCCCCTTACTCTAAAGCCCTAAAACCAAGAGAAATTAAGCCGCGTCTGCAGAATTAATTATGGGCGCCGCACCTCTAAAGTTTGGGCGCCGCACCTCTGCTGCTCTGGAAGAAATCTGGCTCTTTTCACTTTCGGGCGCCGCACCTCTGAATATTGAGGGGTGCGGCGCTGAGCTGCTGCCAGATTCTCCCTTCTGATGCTTCTGAGTACCCAAGCTCTGGTTTATGTCCCCAAACACCCCAAAAGTCCTTGTTTCTTTGCTCAAGTCCATAGAATCTGCAATTTAACATAAAAATCTCATTAAATAGCCATTTAATCTACAAGAACTACTCAAATGTTTAAGCTAGGACACCTAAAAAGTGAGTACAAAATTAACTCAACATAACATATTGAAATTAATTTTGGAATAACCAGGTGTAGTTCCTTGGCATGCCTCTTTTCTCTAATCCCTCCCAAGAAACCTTATATTCTTTATATGTTTGGATGGCAAATCTCAGTGCCTATAAGAATAAAAGGGGATTAGATTTACGACCACAAAAAAAAACCCATCAAAGAGAAAACTGAAAAGGAGGCATTTATCCTATTAAAGACAATCCACATTTTATCTTATGAATTTGTTAAGAACCGATTCAACCTAAAAACTTAAGCTGATAGGTGAAAGCCCATGAATAGATTTATATCTAACACGACCCCACACGCGAAAGCCCTTTGGGCTTGAAGCGTGGACAAAGCATAGGCTCATTTATACTATATGCTGAAGTTTCAATTTAATTGAGAAAGTGGGGGCAGAAAGATTCGATCTCCTGATCATTTGGTCAAAGAGGCTCTGATACCATGTCAAGAACCGATTCAACCTAAAAGCTTAAGCTGATAGGTGAAAGTCCATGAATAGATTTATATCTAACATTATGTTAGATAGAAATTATTACTCATTTGTTTTAGTGACCATCTACACAAGCACTCCTACCCAACAACAAAAGGGAAAGAAGAACAAATAGACCTCTTGCAACCAGGAACTTATATTGCAACCTTTTGATTATCAATAATGGCAAAAACCAAAATTTTCCAGTGCAAAAAAGCAAACGTAGTAGGAATAATTTTGTAGATCAAAATTAAGAGGCCATTAAACCATGTTATACATTAAATGAGATAAGCTCAACAATGAATAAGTATAGATAGAAGATCACATGGACACTGAGAATATGCTTACTGTTAACATGCTCTCTTTTGTTAGTGGAGAAAATATCTACCTGCCAATTAATTAAGCACAATGTCACAAGCATTTTTAAGTGAGCTTATTAAATAGTATTTTGTAAAAACCCAAGGCATTGTAGCATTACTTTAACAATCTCATATTCTTATTGACTGCAAAGAATCTAAATTACAACAACCGCAATTATCATACAGGTTCCATCTTGTATAACTCATCATTTTATTTGATTCACAAAGATCATTGAGTGCCCTAGTTAAAAGACAATGACAATTGAAGTTTTTCAAGTAATAAGACTATTGAAGACAAACAATCCAGCAAGAACTTGGGAACAACATACCTTCTGCCTTCACCATAGTTCCATGCATCGTTGCATACAATTGATTTAGTCCATATGGCTCAAACACGGATGGCATTCCATTCCAATCTTCTAGCGCATAAGGCAATGCCCTATCAAGAATAAGCTACTTAAAATCTCACACTTGTATACATTTGACCATTGTTTATAATTTCTATAAACATAAAATTTTCTGGATTTATAACACCTGTAGACCTTTAGCCTAAACTCTCATCCTCAAAAAGATTTGAAGGAAAAAAACTTGCATGCATTTGGCCACCGAGTATAATCTCTATTTTCTGTATTAAAATCACATATATCTTGCCAGCAGCCTTGATGGAAAAACCATGTATTCATTGAAACACATTGTAACTATTGCACCACTGCATCTAAATTGATTTTGATTCAAAATTTAAAAATTTTTGATTTACCTCTTCTTCCACAATCTGAATTTTTAATGCAATAAATTAGGAAGTCTAAAATATGAAATTATTTAATGCAATAAATGTTTTATTATACTTTTGTATTTTTAATTTAGACAATACTGATTCAACTTTTTGATGATTTTTCGGCCTCTCTCCATGTAAGAAAAGAAAATCAATGAGAAAGATGATAGACCTTAATTGAATGCGGAATATACAAAGCCTTGTTTGGACAGAAGCACTTAGACAATGACGGTAGGTGATGTAATGTCCATATTTATAACACATTTATATAGGGATTAAATACTATAAAATAGTTCATAAAAATTATAGGTTTAGATTTCACGTGATGGGCTAAATAGATTGAGTAACTATAGCCCACAATTTGCTTAATGGCAATTAATTTGAGGAATTATTTAAATTTCAAAGTCAAATTTTGAAATTAATTTAAATTCATAAATTGGAAAATAGATAGTTCGGAAATTTTCAATTGACTGAAAATTTCTTTAATTTCGCATGTTTATTAGAATATGAAATCATTGTGATTTCTATTGATTATTGCACTTTTTATTAGTTTCCATATTTTTAGGAGACAATTGGAATGTGAAATAATTACATTCAATTTGAATTCATAAAAAAGCAAGTCAACTTTAAATTTTTGCAAGTTTGAAATATTAAGGGATTTAAGGAATTTATAAACTTATTAAGCATTACTACTGCAATCAAACACATGCTATTACGTTTTCATATTATTTCATATTACAAAATTTTTTTTAAATGCAATTATGGTAATGAATTAATGTAAATAAATGTAATTATTATTTCATAATATAATTCAGAAAAACACATAGAAATTATTTTAATTGATTTATTAAACATTCCTTCATCAAAGAAATTTACATAGTGAACTAAGTGTTTTCATGTAATATGACACTTGTCGATTTCATAGAATGTATAAATCAATCAAAGGATTAAAAGAGACCAATAAAGCAATAGACCCAGATGTCTTCTGTGGGGATTCTTTCAATGATCTTTTTCACAGTTTTGTTTAATACGAAAAAGGGGTGGGGTGGGGGGGGAGATACAATAAAATATCAAGAAATGTGACAAAGTGAATAAAAAAAACAAAGCCATACTAAGACAAAGCAAGTAAAAATCTTATTTAGAAGCTTTAGTTGTTCCAAAACAAGCATTACACATCAGTTAACACATATATATATGACATTGGGAACCTCCCTTCCCCACCCCTTATGTTGCTTACATGACATTTAAATTGCTAGAGCATATTGGGACCTCAAAAACCTACACCAAAAAAAAAAACCTCATTAGTGGCTTCTTTGGCTTCAAGATTTCCACAATGACCAAAATATATGCTACCATGGACTAACTATCAACGAACATCCTACCTCTGGATTTGAGTCATTTAATTTCTTAGTTGCATCTTCAACATTACCACTTTGTACTGCCTTCTTAATAGCCATGCGATTAGTGAATATTGTAGCAAGATCTATGTCTGTCATACATCCAAAGCTTCTATCTACATGTAATATCTTTTCATCCAGAGATATATGTTGCAAGATCTATGTCTGCCTTCTTAACTCCCTTACTTTAGAATAAAACTTAAACATAAAAAGATATTCTCATAGGAGTGCTTCAAGAGTGAGTGGAGAGAATCCCATGCTAGCAATCTTTTTTTTTTTTTTTTTAGCTTAAAGTTGAAATTTAAACCAAATGAAAATGATCTAATGACTCACCAAAAAATTGGAAGATGTTCACTTAGAGGTGGAAGTGTTCCAGCTTAAAGCCTCCAACTTGCGCATGTGCCACTACTATTCAATAGATAGGAACATGTCCTCTGGTGATATGTCTGTGTTTCTACTAAAAAGCTAGCATCCAATGGTATATTTCAGCACTTTGACCGGATTATTATACTTCTACAACTTTTCTTACACATTTATCATAGTTTCAAACTTATTTATCATAATATTATACTTTAAAAAAAAAAAATTGACCCGTGGGACCCATTAGACACGCCAGTGGCCCTATGGCATGTCCACGTGGGACACGCCAAAGGAGCCACAACGTGTCTCTCATAAACATTTTCTGTCATGTTTTAGCTTTTACATTTACTTTTTCATGATTTCCGGACATTGCAGTTTTTTAGTTGTTTTTTTTTAATTTATTTATTCTTAAAAGGCAACAAGAGAGGACACGTCATGGGCCCACTAACATGTCCCACGTGGACATGCCATGGGCCCATTGGTGTGTCTTGTGATACTCACTCACTCTGACTTTTTTTTTTTTTAAACTTTTTAAAAGTATAATATTAAGGTAAATAAGTTTAAAAATATGATAAATGTGTGAAAAAGTTGTAGAAGTATAATAATCCAGTCAAAGTGCCGGTATATTTTAGCAAAACTTTATACAAAAAGAAAATAATAAAAAGAGGAAGCAAAACTGAAATTTATAATGATGATAAGTTATCCTAAAATAAAAAGAAAAAAATTGGAAAATGGAAGATAAAAAAAGGTGACACTTCCCATGAATTCACCACCTGCTCCTCTTTTTCTTCATTGCCTACAATCATTGCTCTCCTCTATTATGAGATTCTCCCACAAGAATTTCTCATCATCAGTAGGTTGTATAACAATAGGGACTTTAAAGTCATCTTGCAAATACCTACAACCATTTTCTACTACGCTAGTGTATAGGTCAACACCAGAAAACTTTGAACTCAACTCCACTTTCATGGGTAGGAAATAGCATACTGATTGTAAAATTTCCATTCATTCGCAAACACCAATCCCTCGCATAAGAAATCAAACTACTTTCTTTATATATCAAAGCAAGAAATTTTACTTACTTGTTAAACACAAATGAAATCAAATGCCCAAAATGCAAAGCGTCTAAAGATGGGACTCTTCCAATATATTAATAGAACTTGTCACCGCACTCTTACACATCCAAAATTTAATTGAAGTCACTATTTATTCAACCAAAAAAAATTGGTTTTGGGTCAATAACATAAACAGAATCAACAAAGTGAAAATTGCATATTTTCTAAATTTTGGGTTCAATTGCAATGTCATAATCAATCAAAGACATCCCAATTTTCATTGAAGTCACTATTTACTCAACCAAAAATAATTTTTTTCTTTGTATATATGGGTATATATTATTAATTTTGTCACATATTATATAACTATCAAAGTGGTCTCTGACATTTTCTTTTTTTTTTACACCTAGGAAGGCTTGATATTGGTGATTTTGAGGTAAGTGATTGAATTTTTAGCTGAAAACCAGATTTTATATGTGCCATTTTAAATTTGTCAGTTAAAACTTAAGAGGTAGAGCATGTCTACTAGAGAATCCCAGTCTAAAATTCACAATGTATCACTCTTAAAAGAAATATTGTCTATTGCTGTGAAATGTTGCTGTTAATATATTCTATGACAATCTATTGCTTACATTTTAATCTGTCTGCATATCAGCCTTCCAATTCCATATCCCAATATCAAAATTCCTCCCCCCCCCCCCCCCCCNTCACCAAAATAGATTTGGAAACCAAATAGTGAAGAGGAAAAAAAATAGTAAACATATGGGTCCATGTTATGAACTAAAAACTGAATGCTTAAAAGGAAGTGTCAAACATCTAGAGATATCAAACATGCACAATAAATATTTAGCTTGATCATTCAACTACAATATGTGGTGCCTATTTCTGCCAATATGTGTGTCTACTAAAATGTGTCTACTAAAATTATAAAGGATCAAGAAAAATCAGATGTCAATGACAGAAAAGGCTATTTTTCTTATAGTGTAATTTTCTATTAAACACTCCATTGCTTGTCTCACCAATAACTCAGATTTGCTCTCTAAAGCAAAAGTTGCTTCATCCATTGTTAATATAGATGAATTCTGATAGAGTCCCCTTGCAATAGCTATTCTATTTTGAGTAGAAAAAGAAGTAGTAGATTGATGATGAAGTCTTTTTGATATATATTGAATACATCAAATCAGTCATTACACTAATTAAACATTCCAAAAACTCCCTAAAATAGAAACAAAATTTAGCTATTCATTTTTATGGCTAAGCTTGGTAGGAGAACAAAATGATATTTAAATTTGATGGTTTACCTTTGCCTTTGACCTTCGCTTAAAGTTGAGCCCCTTGGTCCAAGTATTTGTTTTGTATCCTTCTAGAAGTTTTCTAATAAATTTGTCTATATTAGCAATTTTGTGCAGCATTCTTAACCCTCTCCATGTCAATTTTTGTTGATAGATCCCTATAACCAATGCTTTCAGCAATTGTTCCTGAAAAAATGATCTCAAATATACATAGGAATTATTGAGATAGCCATTTCGAAGAAGCCAAAGAAATACTGCTAGTCAAACCAAAACAAATGCAGTATTTGGCTTAGATGAATATGTTGTTTCAATTATTGGGAAGTGAAAGCAATTGCAATTTAAGAAGACTTCAATCTTTGCATTGCATTAAATATTTGTGGTGAGTATTTTGAAGTTGTACTTCGAACTATGGGAACAGCTGGAAACTCATAGACATATGCCTGCTCTTTCTATCAAAGTCGAACATGAAATCTTCTTCCTTCTTATCCTAATCAAAGTAGTTCAAATTTTTAAGACAATTCATCTTAATGCCCATCCACTTTGATTTACTTGAATAAACAATTTCACAACTATAAAGTAAATAAAGAAAAGTAAATAGATGCTTTTTCTAAGATGAAAAAACCTTAAAAATAAAAGTTTACGTGTCTATGCATCGTATGCAGACAGAATCACCGTAATTTCTTTTCTCTTTTGAACTCAGAGACCTAAACCGTGATCAAACAGTAATATTTGACATGTTGTTTCACTAAATACAATGTTCCACTGCAATTATTGACTTAAGCCTGTCAGTGAAAGAGATCACAATGAAAAAAAGGAAGAGAGAATTAGAAGCTAGCTATAAGTTGACAAAGATCTTTGCTTTGTTTTCCTGATAGCTCTAAATCTCTGGTTACTCAGAAAGCTAAGGGAAAATTAACAAAAGGTAGATCAAGAAAAGAAAATCCAAATATATTAGGTTTTTAGACTAAGAAAAAAGAAAGAAAGAAAAAATACTTCACTCCATAAAGCAATAATTTGGATCACCCTATAAGCAAACAGTCTTCAAACTATTAAGCAAACAATCTTCAAGCAATAATTTTCATTAGTCTGGGTAGAAGAAAGTGCACAACACAAAATGGAAGGATGCTAACAAGATATTATGGTGTATTTTTACACAGTATGAATCAAGCAAAATAAAAATTCTAAGCAATTCACATACTACCTTGATCCTCCCAATTTAAAATTAGAATTCAAATATGGCAAAAAAAAATTCAAAGCAAACAATAGAAAGGTCAATGTATTTTTCTTACCTCCAATAGCACATGTGCCTTTCTAGGATGGTGAGATATGAGAGAATTTCTCTATTATAGGCTTGGATGTGCAAGAAGCTTATTACAATTCATATTTTCTTAAAGAAGCTCATATCTTTAAACTTACCTTCCTATTAACATGAAGTTTTCTGAGAAAGATAAACTGACCTATGTTGACAAAGATATATACAAAAGTTAAGGAATTCCATCAACCAAGCCACCCTCTTGATGATCTCAAATAACTCCTCCAAAACCTGATCTCCTTAGGTTTCCAAAATTGCCACCATCAATATTTAGCTTAATGGTCTCTATAGTTGAAGACTGTCAATGTGTCCATCACACCTCTCTTTCATTCTTTTTCATTTTTTAGAAAAAAATTTACTGGAAGTTAAACCATCACTTGGATCTTATTAATACTCACCATCAACAAAGTGTTATGCCCTTCAAAAACATCTTCATTGTGCATTCTCCATATCCATCACAACATGCAATAGAAGAGAATGTGCAACTTCGTTATCCCTTTTCTTGTATTCCCATTTCTATAGAACAAAACATTCAAGTCTTGTTCCCATAAGCTACCATTTGCACCAACACCCAGATAAACATGATTTATAGCAGTTTCTAAGACAATGCATTGTATTTTTTTATACCAAACTTGCACCTGTTGCATAAGGAATTTTGACTAAGGTGTTTGCAAGTACGAAACCAATTTGTGGGTATGGCGTCATAAAGGATTAGCCATAGAAAAACTTCAATTTATTTGGAGCCGCAAGCCTCAACACCCAGTTCCACCCTTGGGTATCCATCTAATTTTTTGTCCTAGATATTAACCAATCATACCTAGCTATGGTATTTCTACAATCATGTAATGAATATCATCATACTCAGCAAGCGGCACTTTAGAGATCTTATCTAAAACACAAACATTTCCATATCAAAGTCTCCATATTTGGATATGATAATAATTGCTAATAATGCTAATGATAATGCATTTGAGGAAATGCATAGCTACAACATGTTGAAGATCACCAGCAAAATTTATTAAAAATAAGAACTTATCTAACAAAAATAGATCAACCTTAACCATAATATCTATTTAAATATCAACATGAAACATCTTAATTTTTTACATTCCTAGTCAATTCTCTCAGCAATCATTTTCTAAAAAGAAAAGGAACCTAATAGATCAACTTGTTCCATTTACTTATCTTAAAATAGGACATTTAATAATAAAAAAAAAACCCTTCCTATAATGAATGTCACACCTTAATTACTTGACATTATTTTGCACCTTCAATATCTTCACTTATTTTTTATTTTTTTAGGAGACATGTTAATTACTTCTATTGCAAGGAGTAAATTCCCTCCTAAAAAGTAGATAGGTCAGCCTTGTTTTAAGTTGTTATACTTTATCTCAATCTTGAACAAAAATTTCTACCCCATTAATGTATTGAGATAATAAGTCCCTTTATAACACATATTAGCTAGAGATTTACACAGATATTCTAAAGCATCAATGTCAAAGATCAGGAAAGAAGCAATGTTAGTATGATCTATACCCTGCATACCTTGACTTGAACATGTGTTGTAGTGGCATCACCATTTGGATATTCATATTTGTATGAGGTAACAACATAGACCTACAATAAAATACAATCCTAAGAAATGTAGACTATGAATAATATACAGAAGTACAAACAAAAAATTGTTTTATTAGTAGATAACTTAGTCTATAACGGTTACACAATACTTATTGTTGGAGGGTTTCAAATAGGGTTACAAGCCTAATTAAGTAATTTCACACACTTGGGTTATTTAAAATTAAATAAATAAAAAATTAATAAAATAAAATATAACAATTACTTACAATCACATGTCAATTATAATTAATTGATTAATAATTAATTTGGAGAATTAATAATTTCAGAATTTTTTGAACTCGTCTTCAATGGTGATGGAATGTATTTATTAGCAAAATTCAAATTTTTAATTTTTTTCTCATTAAATATGTATTCAAAATTTTGATATTTTTTTTGTAATTTTTAAATTATAAAATTGATAATAAATTCATTCATAGTACCAGTTGTCAAACTGTCATCTAAGAAACTATTCTTTTAATATTAGTATAGCTTGTAATTAGGTTTCAAATAGGGTTACATGTCTAATTAATTAATTTTACAAACTTGAGTTATTTAAAATTAATTAAATACAAAATTAATAAAAAAAATTAAAGAATATACAACAATTCTAATTATATGCCAATTATAATTAATTGATTGACATTTAATTTGGCAAGTTAATAATTGCAAAAGTTTTTTGAATTACACTTCAATATTGATTGAATATATTTATTAGAAAAAATCGGATTTTGAATTTCTTTCATTGAATAGGAATTTAACATTTTTGACTAATTCTCCTACTTTAGATAATTTTATTTTAATTTTAAATTGAAATGAGTATTAATTGTAATCATTAAATTTAATTTGATTATTGCCATCTATTTCTTGTTAAGGCACATTTTTATTACTTTAAAATCAATATTTTTATTACCTTGCTCAATTGGGATAATACATGTCAAAATGTATGTGGACAAAAATACAACTAAATACATACTTTTTTTTTTGTCACGCATTGACGACAATTAAATTAGGCAGAATGAAAGCTGAATTTTAGTTTTGAAATTCTCTCATTATAATTTGAGTAAAACCTCTTTTTGGTCCTTGAAAGATTGCTTCGGTGACACTTTAGTCCTTGAAAGATTTTTACCGACACTTTAGTCCCTGAAAGATCATTCCGTCCGCCATNTATTGTATAATTTTTCATTTTTTTATTAATTTTTAATTTATTAATTTATGAAAAGTCTAAGTTTATAAATTGTTTATTTGTGCTACTAATCCTAATTCATATTCAGTGTTCAAGTTCTTCTCTATAAAAATGAAACTTTTGAAAACTAAACATAGATTTATTGGCATGCAAGATTAATTTTTTCATTAACTTAAAATTTTCGTTATTTGAATTTCATATTGATCATTTAGCAATACAAATTTATGATTTTTCATATGGAGATTTATTTTTCCAAATAAATAAATTTAAAATCACCAAACAAAATTGATATTATCATATTTTGACCTTCTTAGGCATTTTTAAATAAATAAATACAAAAATAATTATAAATAAAAATTATAATATTGTGCAATCAACATGACAATTATAATTGATTGATAACAATTTAATTTATGAAATTTTAACTTTCAAATTAATTAGGAATTGATTGATTACCATTTATTTTTGTATGGGATGTTTGACTAATTACTTTGATATGAAAATCAAATATTCAATATTGATTTGATACCTAAATATGAGCAATATGACATAACTAATTTAATAATTAGCTAATTTGAAAACATATATAGCAATTCTAATCACATGCCAATTATAATTAATTGATTGACAATTAATTTAGTAAGTCAAAAAATGTCCTTAGTTCTTCTAAACCCATGTTTGAAGAATATATTTAAAGTCTACTATCTTGTTAGTTTTAAAACTTTATCCCTATTGTTGGAGGGTTTTGTGTTAGTGTTGGAGGCCCAAATATATAATTTCCTATAGTTGAGATTTTTAAAATATAATAAATTGGAAATTAATTTAATATTACATAATTGATTGCTTAGAAAATAATTAAGCACTAAAGTGTTTTGATATATATCTTCAATGCAGATGATTTTATTTATAACTTAAATTTCTTATTTTTAATATTGTATTTCAATCATCATTAAAGTTGGAATTCAAATTCAAAGTATGCAAGAAAATTAATTTCACATGCATGTATATTTAATATTAAATAAAAATGAAAATAATAATTAAATATTCAAATTTCATTACTTTCATAATTATGGATTGATTGATTACCATTGATATTTGTATGAGATATTTGACTAATTGTTTTAATATGAAAATCAACAATTTTATATGTTTGCAATCAATTGGTAATTATAATTGATTGACTATCATTTACTATGAAATTTTTTAACTTTCACATTAATACTAAAGGAGGCAATTAAGGAAAATTCTGATAATTACAGTAAATCAAATTAAAGAAATAATTTTATAATCAAATTACAATATTTTTATTTTGATAGTCATCAATATCCCTAAAAAAAAAAATAATATACTCAATTTCTTCAGCTTTCATGCTTAATAGTCTGTGAAGAATTTATTCATATCGATAGTCTTTGTCTATTTCTATTTTTCTTTTTACACCCAAGAAGCTTTGACAAAGAAAATATTTTTTCCTTGAAGAAGTTAATTAAGATATTCTTTGCAAAAGCCTCTCTTGCATAAAAAAAAAAAAACCCTTTGGCTTTTACGTTTTTTCTTTTTACACTCAAAAGCCAGTCATAAAACATACTCACAATATTGAAAAGAGTATGCTTCTTGATTAAAAATATTTCTATGCCCATATTGGTATTCTTATTCAAGGTTTACCTTAGTTCATATTTATTTTCACTTGTTTTTAAGACGTATAAGTTCAGATTTTTATGGGCCAAACTTCTTTAATTCATATGTACTCATTTGTTTTACTAGTCAAGCATTAGTAAAAATAGATCATTTTTTGTTACAAACAGTAGCTAATCATGAAGAGTGCTATCAAATTCAAAATAAGTCTAAAAACACATGCAATTAGTCTGCTTCGCTATGTGTTTTATGGTATTTTTTTTTTAAAAAAAAGTCATTTAAGTCTTGATGATTTGGTCATAACTCTAAAATAATTTTAAAAAATAATGCTTATATTTGCTCAATTATACCAAACAGCTGGTAGTTAAGTAGTTATGAGATTGTTCTAAGAACTTGTGAGTTTTATGTTCGAATCAAAAGTCATAGCCAAAGTACCAAAAAATATTTGTGCAATTATTTAGTACAATTCTTATGTTTCTTATTATAAATTTATTTTTTATTATGAATATGCCTAATCTTAATAAAAATGAAGTTTTATTTAACTTGTAATTAAGTGGTATTAAGATTATTCTTAAAATTTGTGAATTTCATGTTTAAATTGAGAATCGGTAACTAAAACAAACAAAAAATTTAAATTCAGTGATATTTAATATTTTTTTATTGAAATGATATTTAATCATTGTATCTTATACACAATCATCATTTGATACTAAATAAATAATGGAAAGCTTGTATGTTGTAGCCTTTTTAATGTCTTACCTAATTTTTGTCCATCAATCTGATATCATGGACCAAATTTAATATGTTAGAACTTTGGAGCCATGGAATTTAATTCTTTTGACAACACACGCACACCTGCTACCTATCTTTCATAAATTTCTCTTTAAATTGGCTCACAAACTATATTTTATTGCCCATTGGAGTCTAGTGCTCGATCACAACTGGGTGGAATCACAATTCACAAATAATAAAGTGCCAAAAGCAAACAGGAGATTTGCTTTTTCATTGGTTTGCTTTGTCCCTATATAGGCAAGATGCATATGAGTAATAAAAGTTATGCATTGCTTTATTATTTGTCTTTAGCCAATTTCGTTTAATTAATTTAATTTAATATATGCTAGAATATTCACCTAGAAGAATCTGCTTTTCTGTATTTTGGACATAATGGCCAATAAGACAGTTCAAGCCCTTGTTAGGAATCAAACCGTGCACGTTGAGAATTCTAAGCCATAATATATCTAAATCTTGGTCACCTCATTCCATGAAGAAAGAAAGTGTGTAAAAGTATTTCTTAACTTATGCAATTTGTATTTCTTTTTGAAGTAATGCTTATTGCACAACTTTTATTTTATAAATATGTACTACTATATAAATGATTTTATGAGTTTAATAAAAAAATTTATGTGAAATCACCTAAATTGAGATTAAGCTACTGTTTATGCAAATTAAGAGTTGCTTTGCTTATAATACTTTTAAAAGTGAGAAATGATCTTAAATGGTCAATTCCTGCCAGCTATTACTTTGCCTTCATATGAAACTACAGATATTTACCCTCCATGACAGTATCATTCTCTTTCATGTGAACAGAAAATCATAGCTCAAAGTATCTTATTCAAAGTCAAGAGAAAATCTCATAATAATGCTTACATCTCACTCGTGAGCATACTCCAGCTAAAAAACTACTTAGATAGATAGGCTAGCCAAATTTTAAGTCAAGGGAGATTTTCCCAATAACACAATTTTATCATTTCTTTTAAAATTATATAGATAAATTGATTTCCTCGTGTAAACTTTATTGTCATGTAAGTATCTGCAAATACATGTTGCCACGTTCTAAGATAATTATATTAAAACTACTACCTTGTAGCCCATGCAATGCATGGTACTTATAAAAATTTATATTTATATGAATTTTTTTGAATAAAGACATTATAGATATACATATATATGATTTCACTTAAATTGATTTTAGAAAATACTTTTTAAAATTTATATAATTTAAATAATTTATTTTTTATTTTTTATTTTTTAAAACATATGAGATTGAATTAGATATAAATAAAATGAATGACTATAGATATGACATAACTCTATCATATGCATAAAATTTTGATTCAGTTATGGATATCCATGACTTTATCCAATTAGATCCATAATTAAATAGATAAGCAGTGATCCACACCCAGTTATCCGTAATAAATTGCATGCATAAATAATTATAGATCACAATTGCCACCCCAACTACTCTAAAGTAAATTATTGGTCTGCATGCATGCGCATTCACTAACATCAAATTCTTAACAATTTCCGATACATATAATTTCAATGACAACAGAAAACAATAGAAAAAGGTATAATCATTGAAGAAAGAGAAAAGTTCGTACAATAATCTCTAATAATTTTAACTTTTCAAATTCTACCATATGATAAACCAATTATTGAGCAAAATAATAGAATTCAAAGATCAAACTTAGGCCATCAGTTCATCAATCTCTTTCACTATTTGTCTCCTTCTTCGTTTCAAGGCAAAGTTGGGATACTTTGTTCATTCCAAAAAAAGTTTTCTGGATCAACCGCAGTTTTGACCTTGACCAATCTGTAAAAATTCTTATTGAAATATTTGAGTCCATAAACCTTCCCTTCTTCGTAGCTATTCTTATCATGGTGATTGATACCAATATCAAGATCCCTATAATTCAAGAAAGCACTTCTTGGATTCTTGGACACAAATGGGGTCAGGTAACTATACAAGCTTCTAGTCTGAGTTAAGTAATATTTTTCCAAAGCTGCTCCTGGTTGCACCCAGTCTATAAAATACTGGATTTCAAACAGATTCCCATCTCTGTGAGGAAACGCGGTAGCATTAGCTGGGATCTCACTCATTTTTCCACCATAAGGACTGAAAGCAAGCCCTATATTTCCCAATTCAGTCATCTTCTTCCATATTAATTCAAACCCATCTTTGGAAATTGGCTTCTGCACATAATCAGATTTCCTTTTGAAGAAATTTGCTGAGTCAAGATTTCTATTAAGCAGGACATCAAGGGGGGTACCATTTGGGAAACCAAACCACCAAAGCACAGATTCAATCCAACTCAATTCAGTACAATTTTCCTTCTTTATACCTAGAAGAGGAAACTCCTTATCCAAAAGTGACACAAGCTCATCAGCTCCTCCAAGAAACAAAGTAGGTATTAAAGCTGTGATGGTTTTCTTCCCCTTATTCACATTCTTACTCCCAGGCTGCAAAATCACCATAAGGAAAAGCCTATGATCTATATGTGGTGCAACCTTCTGCCACTGCACAACAAGGTCGGTAACATTCTCTTCCGAAGTCTTTTGAACCCGAAAGACGTTAACATTTTCAGGTACACGCACCAATTTAACTGTGTACGACACTATGACCCCAAAACTTGCTCCTCCACCACCTCTAATGGCCCAGAATAAGTCTTCGCCCATGGACTTTCTATTAAGAAGTTTTCCATTCACATCAACAATTTCAGCATCAATAACGAGATCAACTGTCAACCCATATTTACGAAGCATAATACCATAGCCTCCACCACTGATATGGCCACCAAAACCTACAGTGGGACAAGCCCCTGCAGGAAAGCCATGAACTTTGCTCTTCTCTGAAATCCTGTAATAAAATTCTCCAAGTGTAGCACCAACTTGAACAAAAGCAATCTCGTTCTGGATATCGATGCTGATTTTCCGGAGATTGAACATGTCAAGGATAATGAAGGGTTGCTCACCAGAGGTGTAAGAGATACCCTCATAGTCATGGCCACCACTTCTAATTTTGAGTTGAATTCCAATGCTTTTGGCACAAATAACAGTGGCCTGAACATGGAATTCTTTAAGAGCGGTGACAATGATTAAGGGTTTCGGAGTAGAGGAGGTGTTGAACCGGGCATTACGAATATAGGCTCGGAGGACAGATGTATAGGAAGCATTGGTTTGAGTATAAACTATGTTGAAAACTTCCTCAGCAGAATTGGTGTGTTTCACTAAGCACTGAAGAAAATGGCCATAGGTTGACTCTGTTGATGGAGTTGCCAATAAGGTGGAGACATTGAAAAGAAGAAGAATAACAAGGGGGAAAAGGGAAGGGATAGAAAGAGAGTCCAAAAGACTTGAACTTCCCATTGGTGTGGTTGTGTGCCTGTTTGATGTTCGGATAACATAGAGCAGGGTGATTATGGTTTTATAGGAAGAAGTAGAATGGTTGAAATTCTTATATGAGATAAAAAAATAAAAAAAAATTTCAACATGTATGGTTTTATACCTAACACCTTGCATCGCCTCTTTGTTAGAAACATTCAAAGAAAAATGTCAACTCATTTAAAGTTGTTATCTGTACTAACGTATTGAAGGGGCTAAGCTTATTTAGTATAAAACTTGTATCTGATATCTTTTTTTTTTTTCTTTTTTCTTTTTTCTTTTTTTGTTATAAAGGAGTTCAATGCACTGAGAAATAAGAGAGGATACAAAGCGAGAATTAAACACATGACATCAAAAACCCTAATACTTAAGACCACGGGAGGTGCAATTAGACCAACTTTCTACCCCAACATAATAGTCGCTGCAGCTAACAATCTAAAAAAACGTTTTTTTTGTTTTCCTTCTAATTAAAAGAGTAATGAAGCTAGGAAAGGAAATGATAGATCGGCCTTTAGTTCCTCAATACTGATGTGAGATAAAAATCTTTAACTTCCAATACTGTAGTCTAGAGGAGGATACCATTTCAAAATCTCCAATTTGGAGAAATAGTTATGTACGTTAAGAGTATTACACCCACAAACACATAAAAGTGGGTTCTACATGTTGGTAGCGCTTGATCATGCTTTTATTCTTTTGGGTGCTGAAGAGAAAGATACTAACCCCTTGTATTTTATGAATATATAATGATGAATCATGAATTTAGAACTCATAATGCGATTCGTAGGGGATGTAGCGAACCTAGTAACTATGTTCTTAATTAAATGTATGCTTTTATATTCGCTTATATAGACTTCTACCAATTATCAGTACATGCCATTTATTTGAAAAGAGAAAACAATATGGAAAGGGATAACCAAGGACAAAAGGAAAAATTCGCGCAGTGATCTCTAGTTATCTGAACTCTGAACTATTCAAATTCTATCATATGAAAACCAATTGTTTACCAAAACAATAGGGAATTCTGAGACTAAGCAATCACATAGTAACCAAACCAACAAGCTAAGGCCCCTATTCCTTGTTTGGAAAGGTTGGGATACTCTGTTAATTCCTGAAAAAGTTTTCTGGATCAACTGCAACCTTAACCTTCACCAACCTGTAAAAGTTGTCATTGAAATACTTGAGCCCATAAACCTCCCCTTGTTGATAGCTATTCTTCCCAAATTATATCATGACACAATTAACATAATTTAAATTTTTCTAAATTAATATTAGTGAATAAAATAAAATACCGAGAATGTGGCATAGAAACCCCAACAAAAAAAAAAAACATGTAGGGATTGTTTAAGCTGTACATGTTGAATATTTGTAGTTTCTAAAAATTGCACGTTGCTAAGTCAAATAATGCCATTAGGGGTGTTCAAGGGTTGAGTTCGGTCTGAGTTTAAATTTCACCAAATGGAACCTCTTCAAGTTGGGGAATTGGCAAGAAGCAGTGAAGGTGCTTTGGAACTTCGTTGGGTTAGCTATATGTCAGATAGGAAATTAAAATACAAATTAAATAATGAATCATAGTATTAGTGGACCAAAACCTGCCCACTAAAAAAAGCAAAGAACAGAACAAGAAAATCTTAAAATAAAAGGACAAGAAACAAGATAGAACATTACACCAAATTGATTTGGTTAGCATAGAATTAACACCTCCATCTATCACGCAAGTATAGTATTACTATGATCTCAATTGACTAAATGGATAATCTATATTATGAGTAAAACTCCATTTTGGTCCTTGAATTTTTTTTAAAATATCACTTTAATTCTTGATTTTTTTTTTTTGCCACTATAGTCCTTCAATTTATATTCTATCAGTCACTTTAGTCCTCCATCTAAGTCAGTTAGTGAGGTTGAATAAAAAAATTTACATGACACGTTAAGTGCTGACGTAGCACCTTAAAAAAATTTTAAATGATTACATGGCACATTAAAAAAATTAAAAAAAAAACTTTTAATTTTCTCACGGACCTTAAATGATGATGTAGCATAAAACTTGTATCTGATACCTTTGTATTTTAAATTGTTTTTTTGGTACAAAGGAGCTCAATGCACTAGGAAATAAGAGAGGGCACTACAAGAAAAATGGAATTTTCTCACGGAACTAAATCCCATAAGAAAATCACTCAATTTCTCACGGATTTTCTCATGGACAGAGTTGACCGTGAGAAAATCCATGAGAAATTGAGTCCCAACCATCATCATTATTGTGTCTGTCCATGAGAAATCAAATTTTCTCACGGACTTTCTCACAACATTCTTAATCTGTGAGAAAGTTGTTGTGCACATGTCACAACGTACTTGAAGGCTCACCGCGATGCATATGGTGGACTTGAAAAAAATCGATTTAGTTTTCGAAGAAAACTTGGAGTCGCCACCAATTGTATTAAGAAAATGGGGAACAATTGGAAAACATTTTTTTAATTTTTTTTTTAAAAAAAGGTCTACGAACTAATGATAGTTCGGNTTTTAAAAAAAGGTCTACGAAGTAATGATAGTTCGGGAGTCAGTTTGTGTATGAAAAAGTTGTTAGGCACTCCACAACACCCATCTAAAAGACTATTATCCGAAATTAATTATGCGAACATGATATGACTATTATGTATTTGAATTATCCCTATAAAAGTATGCTGATATTTACAAGTTTAAAACAATGAGAAAAAATAGAATATTTACAAAATGGGTTCACCCTACAATTGTAGGTGCCTACATATCCTCAATGAAGAATCAGAGCCCTTGCAGTTCTTTAATAAGGGTGTGAAAGCAAAGAAAATGAAAACTTGACTACATATGGTCACTGGAGGCTTGGAGCCAAAAACAAGTGAAATAGAGTGGCATAGAGCCAAGGAAAGTAGAACTTGGCATTGAGCCAAAACAAGTGAAATAGAGTGGCATAGAGCCAAGGAAAGTAGAACTTGGCATTGAGCCAAAACAAGTGAAAAAGATAGGCTTAGAGCCTTTGATTTTTATCTTTTCTTGAAAAGAAGAAATTAAATGAATTGGGGAAGTTATTTGAAAGTTGAACTTAACTCGCTTCCCCTCGAGTGCCTACGTATCTCCTGGATGGGATCAAAGTCCGCATAGTTTGCTTTGAAAGATGTGTTTTTTTAAAGAGATTTTAGGAAAATAAATCAATCACAGCTCTAGCCTAAAAATCCAACTAGGCTTTACCAAAGAGTGTAATCTTGAACAAACATTATGCAACTAACAAGAAAGGTAAATATGCAATGCATGCCTCTAACGAATTCCTAAATCCTTCCACCACTTTGTCGCATAAAGCGCCTTCCAGGGTGGCGCTACATTCACCTAGGCTAGATAAACAAAGCTATTCCATAAAAAAAATTAGGCTCGATCTCTCCTCCCATGATAAATGAAGGGCATGCGGATACTACGCGGCATAAATATAAGTCTCTAAGATGAATGTAAATGCATGACCTAATTAAAATACATGATCCAAATATGACATATGATGAAGAGTGGCCAAGCCTCACTGAGTGCTTCAAGTTTCTATTTTTGCAATTTGGCACCAAAAGCATGTCTGCTATCCAACATTTTTCTTCATATAAGCTCAAAGAGTGTGCATAAAAAATAAGCAGCAAACAAGTTAATCAAAACTAAATGATTCACATGCATTTGATGTGGTGAAATTATCCTAGTTTTAGCTTAAGCTATAATCAAAGCAAGAATGTAGCAAAAAACAGAGCAAACATAAAAACCTGACAACCAGCCTCTGTTTTTTATTTACTGGGAAACAAATATATGAATTATTAAAAAATTAAGCACATTGATGGAAAGATATATGTATAACCTTCCAAATGGTTTTGGAATCATGCAAAAAGCACTTGTGAAGCTCAAGTTGTGCCCAAAACATCATGCAAAGGTCAGAAATCACAATGGCAGAATTTGATGCGAATTTTATGATTTTTATGGGCTTAATAAATGTTGAATTTGATAACAAAAACTATACCATTTGAAAGATAAATGTCTTATCTTTCAAAATAATTTATAATTGCATCAATCCCCTTTGTATAACCTGATTTATGAAGAAAACAATGCCCATAGGTCAGAAACCGAGAATGCAGAATTTGAAAGTTCAAGTAGCCATGTTCACAAAAATTTTGGGATTAGTTGGCTTTAAATTACTCTAATCAAATTACATGGACTGAAAGGTTCACATCTTAGGTTTTCAAAAAAAGTGAAATCTCATGAAAATGATGTTATAGCTTGAGTTATGCATGAAGCATCACATAAAGGTCAATGCTGAGCAAGATTTACAAATTATGCTCCAATGCAAAGTATGAATAAATCATGATGCAATACATACTCAAATAATGAACCCAAGGCATTGAATTCATGTTATAATCTCAATAACCAAATAAAAGGCATCACACTTTGTAAGCAAAGCCAAATTCAAGCATAGCTTCACACTTGGATTTTATCAAACACCTTAAAGCACAATCAATATTCAAAATCACTTGTAAAAAAAGGCCTTAAAGTCATTCCAAATCAATAAAAATACATGTGAACATGCTTCTAGGTCATATCATAATCATCCAAGAGGCTAATTTCAACTAGAAACATGCATAATCAAGCCTCTAAGCACCTAAAAATGTAGCTGCAAAATTATGTACGAGTTCAAGGAGTTAAGAAGTGGAAGAAAGCCATTACCCAATTGAAGCCTTATAGTGTCAAGAATCAAAGCGGGTAGCCCTTCAACCTTCAAAAATCCATGCAAACCCTTGGTTCAATCTTCAATTTCTCCCAATAGGTGTTGCCTTGCCTTATCTAAGTTGATGGAAAGTGTGAAGGAGGTGAATAATGACCAAAAAGAACAGTGGAAAATTAAAAAAATGGAATGAGGGCTTAGGAATCAAAGATTTAATGGAGAATGTGGGAAGGAGATGAAGTGGGAGAGGAGAGGAGAGGAAGAGAGGAGGAGATGAGAAGAGAGGATGAAGAATAGAATGTGATCCATCTATCAAAGTGGCTAAGATTCTCCTCTTGTAAATGGAGCTTAACTAAAAATGGGTCTTGGGTTTGAGTCCTCCACTTGGATTAAGATAGTTGGGCCCAAAAAGGAAATTGACTATACACTAATAATCAATAAGGCTTGGGCAATTTATTTTGATGAGATTGAGACTATCGGGCTTAGTACTTATATCATATAAAGCATTGACCTCTTGAAAGAAATTGAACTAGACTATATCCAATTGGATTAAAGTATCTGTTTTTTCACATTTTCTTTTTTTTTTATTCTTTTTTTTTACTTATGAAAGTAAACAAACTTTTAAAAAAGAGTAAAACCCCTTTTTAGTCCCTGAATTATTCAGTGATTGACAAGTTAGTCCTCCAAAAATGTTCGCTGACAATTTCGTCCTCGAATTATGGTTCCGTACGACAAATTAGTCCTCGAATTATATTCGCTGACAATTTAGTCCTCGAATTATGGTTTCATACGACAAATTAGTCATCGAATTAATCCTCAACTGAGGACTAATTTGTCATACGGAACCATAATTCGAGGACTAAATTGTCAGCGAAAATTTTTCGAGGACTAATTTGTCGTACGGAACCATAATTTGAGGACGAAATTGTCAGCGAACATTTTTGGGGGACTAACTTGTCCATCGTTGAATTTTTCAGGGACCAAAAAGGGGTTTTACTCTTTAAAAAAATGGAAAAATGCATTGAAAATGACACTTAAATCAAAACTCCAAGCAAAAATTGAAATGAATAATTTCGTACATTTTTTTTTTATTTTTAAACTAAATTTAGAAATACAGCTTGAACTAAATACAGTCTCTACAACACCGTTTTACTTAAAATTTGAATTTTAGTGGTTTTTTTTTCTCACGGACAAATTTTGTGAGAAATTCCATAAAAAATTCTATATTTCATCTTACTCACGCAACTGTAGCCTCCATTTTCAAAGTTTTAAGTTTTCCTTCTCATCTGTTCTCTCTCTTTCTCCGGAGCAAATTTGCACCATTTCAGTATGATTTGCTTGGGTTTTGCGGCGCACAACCTCTAATTCCACTCTACTAGTTTAGATTTTTGAGTTTTAGCTCATTAAGGTAAGTTCCTCTACTCATCTCTTGTCTCTAAATTTTTATGCGTTTTGTATGAGTAATTGTCTTTTAATTTCCATGAATATTATATGACTTAGCTGTTTAGAATGTTTATTGGTTATTTTAGATAGTGAATGAGTTGTTTTAGATGTAGGTGAATAGTGTAGGTTGATGGATGAATTTGAGTAGTGAAATTGATAATGAACTTGATATTATTTGTTAAAATTAGGTAGGGATTTTGTTATATGCTTGATGTGGAATGATTCTGGAATTTTTTTTTTTTTGAATTTTTGAAAGGTGTAGAAATAGTTTTGTAATTTTTTCTAAGCTTAATTGTAATTTTGGTCCCCCTATTTTAATGAAGTGAATGATTTAGTCTTCTTTCTTTAAAAATGAACCATTTTACCCTTCTATTTTGACAAACGTTGCATTTTTAGTCCCGCCGTCTTTGAGCCGTTTAAAATTAGACAAAATTACTGACCTGACATTAAAAAATTATTATTTTCATTTGAATCTAAGTCACGTGATCCTAATGATGAAAACTTGGCAATTGCATTCCTTACAAACTTTCGGGCAGCAGGAGAAAGTGTCTGCAAGCTTGGACTAGCATTTCCACCTCTAATTGGTGATGGCAGAGGTGGCTTATGAAACATGCTTGACCTCTCGCTCAGCTTACGCACAGCCTCCCTAGATGGTGAGTGTGCTTTCTCATCTCTCACAAGTGCTGAAGGAATCTTATAATAAGGCCCATCAGCACTACCACCAATATCAATTGGTGTATCCTCTAGGTCCAACCTCAATGGTGTCCCTTCAATTTCACCCCAAGTAATAAATGGTGATTCATCAACTCTTGGCACGGGGGATGGTGTCCTAACAAAGCTCTACCTAACATGGGAACCAGAGTTGCCCCCACAACAGGAGTATAAAGCACCTCAACAGTGCCATCATCTGTTGGCCTAGTATCCACCATTTTACCATGAAATCTTGTATTTGATTGATTTATCTCCTTGGTCAAGCCTTTAATTCTAACAGCCTTTTCTTCTTTAGTAAGTGGGGCTTCACCCCTATCAGTTGGATGGTGCATTAACAAATTCTTTGTTGTATACTTCCACCCTTCCAAGGTGGTTGGTGGCTGATAAGAGGTACCATACCCATCTGTAATCCTTTTCCTTTTTGCATCCTCAATTGCTTTAACATCTTCCTTTTCCCCTTCAGTTAAATACCCAAACCTCTCCTTCCTCTTCCTATTCACTTTCTCTAAAAGATCAGATGCAAGGTTGCATCTGATCTTCCTAAGCTTGTTGAAGGTCTCAAATGTTTAGCAAAGTCAGACCCTATGGTGGTCTGTATTATTAAAGAGACTGGAGAACATGTCATATTTGCTGCTGGTGAACTGCATCTGGAAATCTGTTTAAAGGACTTGCAAGATGATTTTATGAATGGAGCTGAGATCAAAACAACTCCTCCTATTGTCTCATTCTGTGAGACTATTCTTGAGAAGTCTAACCATATTGTGATGAGCAAGTCACCCAACAAGCACAACCGCCTGTACATGGAAGCAAGACCTTTGGCTGATTCAAATGAAAATAATAATTTTTTAATGATAGATCAGCAATTCTGTCTAATTTTAAACGGCTCAAAGACGGAAGGACTAAAAATGCAACGTTTGTCAAAATAGAAGGGTAAAATGATTCATTTTTAAAGAAGGGGGACCAAATCATTCACTTCATTAAAATAAGGGGACCAAAATTGTAATTAAGCCTTTTTTCTATTGCTGTGTAAGTTTTTACCTCTATTGTTATGTAATTTTTCATTATGGAATGAATTGTAATTTTGTTACTATGTTTCTGTGTAATTGTGTGGAATTTTGAATTCTTGGAATGTTCAATTTTTAAGGAAGACTTTGCCCAATTTTTGGTTGATGGTTTAGGAATTTAAGGTTTATGTTTTAGGGATTTAAGGTTTAGGTTTTAGGATTTAGGAGTTTAGTGATTAAGGATTAGGGTTTAGGGTTTAAGATTTAGAGTTTAAGAGTTTAAGATTTGTAGTTTAGGGGTAGGGTTTAGGATTTAGGGGTTTAGTGATTTAGGGTTTAAGGGGTAAGGTTTAGGGTTTGTGATCTAGTGTTTAGGGGTTTATAGTTTAGGGTTTATTGTGTTACTAATTTATATTGAATTAATTACTTTTTGTATGAAAAATGTCAGACCATCCTAGGTGTTCGTCTCCAACAGCTGCACCTAGGGATGTAATCCGTCCCATTTGTTCCAGTTTACACCCCAAACTAACCACCGAACCAACTAAACCATCTCGTTTTGATTCAGTTCAGTCGGTTTGGTCGGTTTTTTCCAGAAGATGTACATAAGCCATTTTTCCAAATTTGAACAAAAAGAAAGCCATAAACCTAAGCTAATAGAGAGCTGAAAATCAATTCCCACAGAGTCACATTACATTAGCTACTATAATTCTAAAAAAAATACAAGGCAAATCAGCAAATCAACCAAAAATAAATACAAACCAAGTATCCCAATGCACAAAAAATCAGCAAATGAGCAAATGAGCAAATAAATATCAAATGAGCAGAAAAACCTAGGAGAATAAATAAAATGTAACAAGTTCTTCCAAATTACAATGCTAATTAAATTTCTACACTAGACCGTTAATGAAAAAACTTCCAATCCCAATCCAATTGCTATTGCAAAAACCAGTATCCTTAATTAGTTGCATCCACATACTTTGAATCCTTAATTCATCCAAAATCCCCTGAAAAATATTTTTACAGAAGTTACTTGTCATCTCATAATGGTCATTCCTAAAATCTTTGTTAGTGATGAGTGGATTTAATGTACATGAATTATGCATTTTTCGCTTAGTATTTAGTTGATTTTTGAGTGATTTAATGTTTTAATTGATTGATTTTGTGTTTATTTGGTAGCAAATACAAATATTACAATTGGGAATGATTTGAACATGTTTAAGGGCTGAAAAGACGAGAATTTAGTGTCCTGGCTGAAGCCTAAGAGCCCAATCAGAGGGCCTAGGTGCCTAAATTGATGTACCTAGCTGAAAGGCAAGGCCTAGGCGCCCGTGATCTGCCTTGTACAATTTTTCATTAGTTTTTCTACTTCTTGTAGTTTTTGAACCCCAAAACGATTCTTCTCTAATTGAGTGTTTTATTCTACTCTTAATGCTTCTAATTAACTGGTCATTAGTTAGATGATTTGTTAATCATAAAAGAAACCGAGAGGTGAATTATGTGTCTAGTTCATTGGATAGAATATCATAGATTGCATGTAGGATAGACATATACTAACATGGTTTGTGTAATTGCTACACGGGATCCATAGAATTGAATGAATTTTTTAGTTATTCGTAATTCATATAGAGATATAGTGAGTTCAAAATTTGGGAATATTTTCGTTAGACCTCAAGAGAGGCTAATGAATAGTATAGGGAATCTCGACTATAAAATAGGAAGAAAATTCTAGATTAAGGATATATATAATACAATCTAGATTAGTTATGGTGAAATCGAAAACCCTAGATTCTTATCTTTTAATTAATTTGTGATTTTTATCTGTTTTAGTTTGTTTTCAGTTTATTTAAGATTAGTCTTGAATTTCTCCTGAATTGGTTGAACAGATAAAATTGGGATTAACCCAATTTCGATAGTTAATAGCTTTAACCCTCGGGGGACAATCTTTACTCTCATTTTAGCACTTGTAAGATGATAGCATGCACTTGTGCTCGTTTTATCACAACATGTAGCCATCCCAAATCAATGGTCCATCAAACATATCTGCTGCAAGTGAATCATACATAAGCATTCATTGAAATCTTAAAAGGATTAAAAGTAAAACCACTCCAGACAATAGTAACAAAAAGTCATAAACCAAGTTCAATGTAACAAGAGAAGGAAAAGGTAAGGCAACAGTAGCAAAGAAGCCAACTAGAAATAAACCCCAAACAATATAGTATGTTCACTATCTCAGTCTTTTCTAATTTAATATTGTTATTTAGCATCCAAGATCCTGTTTAAACCATGCTTTTCCCGGTTAAACCATTCTTTGGTTTCTGAAACCTGTTTTTCTTTTGTTTTTTAAATTTCTCTTGTAAGAGAATTCATGACCTATGCAACCAATTGACAAACCAAACCAGCAAATGCAAGAACAAAAATAAACCAGAAAACCAATAAAGCAATAAATCAGAATTAAGAAGAACAACACCAGAGATTTACGTGGTTCAGCCAAGTTGGCCTACATCCATAGGAGAGAGCATTCCACTATGATTATCATCATCAAGATTGAATCTTCCTTACAATAGAATCCCCCTTGGTTCCAGTTCTTGAACCTTGCACTCTGCAATTTAGAACTCCAAGCCTCACTCTATCTTTTCTCTCTCAACCCCTCTCTGATTCTTTCCTTCTCTGATTTCTCTCAAGTCTAGAAATGCTAATCTCAAGTTCTCTTTTCCTTTACACATCTCACGTTTATATAGGAACCAGTAACAAGTCAGTTATGGCCACTAACTAACTAATAACTGATTTCTGAGACACAACCGTCTTCCGCGACATGGCCATGTTTGAGGCCGTGTCTGATGAACATGGACGTGTCTAAGCCGTGTCTGATGCTCCAGAACCTCACTTAAGTGACATAGCCATGTCATTAAGTGACATGGCCGTGTCTGTGCCCGTGTCTATAGTCCAGAGACTCATTTCAGCTTCCACCGCGAACATGACCATGTATGTGGCCGTGTTAGGCGACATGGCCGTGTCTGCAAAAGATGGCCATGTCTACATACCAGAGACTCACTTTAAGCGACACGCCCTTATACTCATAAGTGAACACGGCCATGTTTAACCCGTGTCATACAGCTAATCATCACATTTCTCCACCTTGTCTCTTAAATAAGAAAATTTCAATCAAGTGTTGCTCTCCATCTTATGTTTTATCCTTCACAGAACCCCATTAAGTCCAAGCAATGCTTGAACTTAGCATGAGGCAATGACTTTGTGAAGACATCAGCAGGGTTTTCTTCTGTTGCAATCTTCTCCACTAGAACCTCTTGAGCATCAACCACATTTCTTATAAAGTGAAGTCTCACATCAATGTGTTTTGACCTCTCATGATACACTTGATGTTTTGAGAGATGAATTGCACTTTGGCTGTCACAATGTACTGTGACACTTCCTTGACTGACTCCTAATTCACCAATCATCCATTTAAGCCACAGAGCTTCCTTAGCACCCTCTGCAAGGGCTATATACTCTGCTTGTGTTGTAGACAAAGCTACCACAGACTAAAGCATAGATTTCCAGCTAACAGCAGTGCCATACAAGGTGAATACATATCCTGACAAGGACTTCCTTGTATCAATGTTTCCTGCATAATCTGAATCCACATATCCCTTGATAGCTTCTTCCACTTGAACCTCCCTCTTAAACTTCAAGCCAGAACTCAATGAGCCATTCAAGTATCTCAGCACCCATTTTAAAGCTTCCCAATGTGTTGGTCCAGGATCTGCCATGAATCTACTAACCACACTCATTGCATGAGCTAAATCTGGTCTGCTGCACACCATACCATACATGATGCTTCCAACTCCACTTGCATATGCAATTGCCACCATTTTGACCCTTTCTTCATCTGTGCTAGGTGATTGTTGGACTGAAAGTTTGTAGTGTTGCCCCAAAGAAGTTGAGACAGGTTTAGACATGTGCATCCTAAACCTCTTAACTACTTTCTTCATGTAGCCTTGCTATGATAGAAATAGTTCTCCCTTTGATCTGTCCCTGATGATGTCCATTCCCATAATTTTCTTGGCAGCCTCAAGTTCTTTCATCTCAAACTCGGAATTCAACCCTAATTTCAATTTATCAATTTCTGATTTACTTGTACTAGCTATTAGGATGTCATCCACATATAATAGCAAGTACAAGTGTGGTTTTCCATTCTGACCTAAGAAGTAAACACAGCTGTCATAGCTATTCCTCTGGAAATTCAGCTTCATCAGAAAATCATCAAATTTTTTATACCATTGTCTTGGACTTTGCTTCAAACCATATAGTGACTTCTTCAGCAAACAGATCTTCTTCTTATCTTCAATAAAGCCCTATGGTTGCTCCATGTATATGGTTTCCTCTAGATCAGCATGAAGGAATGTTGTTTTGACATCTAGTTGCTCTAGTTCAAGGTCAAACTGATTCACTAAAGCCAACAAGATTCTGATTGAACAATGCTTGAC
This sequence comes from Cercis canadensis, assembly GCA_003255065.1. Classification (NCBI taxonomy): domain Eukaryota; kingdom Viridiplantae; phylum Streptophyta; class Magnoliopsida; order Fabales; family Fabaceae; genus Cercis; species Cercis canadensis. Next base: position 46,000 of record QAOA01001821.1, read on the forward strand.
CACAGGTGAATAGATTTCATTGAAATCAATTCCTTCAACCTGTGTGAACCCCTTAGCCACAAGTCTTGCTTTGTATCTGGCCTTCTCAACTCCTGGAATCCCTTATTTTCTCTTGAAGATCCATTTGCAGCCCACTACCCTTTGGTTGTTAGGTAGATCCACCAGAACCCAAGTCTTGTTCTTGTCCAGCGACTTCATTTCCTCCTTCATTGCTGTCATCCAGCTGTGACTATCTCTCCCCCTGAGTGCTTCTTTAAAGTTTAAAGGCTCAAGGTCTTGAATTTCTTCAGCAATATTCAGAGCATAACAGATAAGATCAGCATAGCCAAATCTTTTAGGTGGTATGATCCTTCTCCTTGCTCTATCTCTCACTAGGCGATACTCATTCTGAACTGGTTCAGGTTGTGGTTCAGCAACCTCTTCTTCTTCAGTTTGAGTTGCTGCTTCAGTTTCATGGTGAATTGGTAGCTCCACCTCAATTTGAGTACTCTCTTACTCAAATTCTTCTCTGCTGGTTTCTTCTTGCTCTTTATCCAACATAGTCATTCTTATCTCATCAAAGATCACATCCCTGCTCACTATGCACTTAGGTTCACCAGGTTCCATCCTCCATAGCTTGTATCCTTTAACTCCAATAGGGTATCCTATGAATGCACACCTGATTGCTCTTGCTCCAAGCTTATCTTCCTTGACATGAGCAAATGCCAAAGCTCCAAACACCCTAAGGTAGGTGTAATCAGCAGGTCTTCCATTCCACAGCTCCATAGGTGTTTTGAACCCTATAGCTGAAGATGAAGTTCGGTTGATTAGGTGGACAGCAGTGGTAGCAGCTTCATCCCAGAAGCTCTTAGGTAGTCCTGCACTCAGCAGCATGCATCTCACTCGTTCAAGGATGGTTCGGTTCATCCTTTCAGCCAAGCCATTCTGCTGAGGCGTTCTTGCTACTGTTTTGTGCCTTTGTATGCCTTTATCCCTACAAAACTTATTAAACTGCTCTGAAAGAAACTCCAGGCCATTGTTAGTCCTTAAACATTTTAGTTTGGTTCCCATTTGATTCTCTATGAGTGTGTGTCATTCCTTAAATTTTTCAAATGTGTCATTCTTGTTTTTCAAGATATAAATCCACACTCTTCTAGAGTAATCATCAATGATGGTGAGAAAATAAAACCCCCCCTCCATGAGTCCTTGTTCTTGCTGGACCCCAGAAGTCTGAATGTGCATACTCAAATGGACTTTTTGCATTATGCATACCAACCCCAAATTTAACCCTTTGAGACTTTCCTAATATGCATTGATCACAAAAGTCTAGTTTGTCTATTTTATCACCATTTAGCAGATTTTGTTTTGCTAATTCAACCAAACCCCTTTCACTAACATGCCCTAGCCTCATATGCCACAATTTAGTTTTATCATGGAGTGTGTGACTTGCAACAGCAGCTTGTGCAATTATAGTAGAACCATCAAGAATATATAAGTCATTCCTTTTAATTCCTTTAGCAATTATGAGTGCACCACTAGAGATTCTCATACTACCATGCTCAATCTTAGTAGAGTATCCTAAGCTATTAAACATGCTTATAGATATGAGATTTCTTTTGAGTTCAGGTACATACCTCACTCCTTGCAGCAGGATTTCTTGGCCATTGAACATTTTGAATCTGATTGATCCTATGCCTTGCACCTTGCATGCTTTGTTGTTGCCCAGCAGCACCACTCCACCTCTTTTAGGTCTATGGTCTCAAAATAATCTTTCCTTGGGCACATGTGGTATGAGCAACTAGAATCCAGCACCCAATCCTTCTCAGTCTCAGTATTTGAAACTACTAAGATCCCAGCAGTGTCATAGCCATCTGTGGCTATTGCTGCATCTCCCAAATCTTGAGGTTTCTTAAACTCCTTGCCCCTCCTTTTTGTACATAGTTTGCTGTTGATTCTTAGATTTTGATCTTGATTTTCCCCTCTTGAAGCTTCTTTTCTCAGGTCTACCCCTTGATATGTTCAGCCCCTCCCCATGGTTATCTTTCTTCATGTCTTGCTTCTTTTGAAGTTCCTTAGCTCAAATTGAGGACTGGACTTCATCAACAGTTATTGTTTGCTCCCTTCCAAACAGCATAGCATCTTTGAAATGCTCATACGCTTTTGGTAGAGCACTGAGCAGAATTAGAGCCTTGTCTTCATCCTCTAATTTGACCTCTATGTTCTCCAAGTCATCAAGAATTTTGTTGAAATCTGCAATTTGCTCAGTGAGCAATTTCTCTTCAGTCATCTTGAAAGAATACAATTGCTGCTTCATGAATAGACGATTGGTAAGAGACTTTGTCATGTAGACTGACTCTAACTTGAGCCACATTGCAGCAGCAAATTGTTCTCTTGCTACCTCCCTCAGTGCCTTGTCCCCAAAGCACAAGATTATTGCACTCTTGGCCTTCTCCAACATATCTTTCTTTTCTTTCTCAAACAAAGACTCAAATAATGCAGATTCTCCCTTCAATGCCTCAGCCAATCCTTGTTGCACTAGAATGGCTTACATCTTGATCCTCCACAATCTGAAATCATTGGAACCAGAGAATTTCTCAATGTCATACTTGGTTGTTCCCATAGCTACGACTCTCTTCTTCAATTCTCTCCCCACAAACGGCGCCAACTGTAAGAGAATTCGTGACCTATGCAACCAATTGACAAACCAAACTAGCAAATGCAAGAACAAAAATAAACCAGAAAACCAATAAAGCAATAAATCAGAATTAAGAAGAACAACACCAGAGATTTACGTGGTTCAGCCAAGTTGGCCTACATCCACAGGAGATAGCATTCCACTATGATTATCATCATCAAGATTGAATCTTCCTTACAATAGAATCCCCCTTGGTTCCAGTTCTTGAACCTTGCACTCTGCAATTTAGAACTCCAAGCCTCACTCTATCTTTTCTCTCTCAACCCTTTTCTGATTCTTTCCTTCTCTGATTTCTCTCAAGTCTAGAAATGCTAATCTCAAGTTCTCTTTTCCTTTACACATCTCACGTTTATATAGGAACCAGTAACAAGTCAGTTATGGCCACTAACTAACTAATAACTGATTTCTGAGACACAACCGTCTTCCGCGACATGGCCATGTTTGAGGCCGTGTCTGATGAATATGGCCGTGTCTAAGCCGTGTCTGATGCTCCAGAACCTCACTTAAGTGACATGGCCATGTCATTAAGTGACATGGCCGTGTCTGTGCCCGTGTCTATAGTCCAGAGACTCATTTCAGCTTCCACCGCAAACATGGCCATGTCTGTGGCGGTGTCTGAGGCGACATGGCCGTGTCTGAGGCCATGTCTGCATACCAGAGACTCACTTTAAGCGACACACCCTTATACCCATAAGTGAACACGTCCGTGTTTAACCCGTGTCATAGAGCTAATCATCACATTTCCAACATCTTTCAATTGTGGCACATTATTGATATTTGTCGTTATAACTCCCTGTTTGACCTTTGATTCCTAATATGATGTTAACAATATTTAATTAATATCATGATATGTCCTATGACCCCATTAAATTGCCATATTCCATATAATGTAACCATATTTTAGTCTCTTGAAGCCTTAGCAAGATATTTCCTGACATATTAGCAAAATAGAAGTCACTTAAGCATTTATTGTGACAAAGGTCAAGAGAGATTGCCTTAGTAAGCCTCAGAACTAAATTAACAAAGAATAGTCTCTGCAGTTTTTCTTTATTTCAAAGTGTAAATCAAGGTGATCTGATATATGAAAATGGAGTAACCAAAATATACAGTCAAATTCAAATAAGTCCATGACTGCTGCCATATAAAAAGGGATTTGTTGCTTGAGTTTGTAGAGTTTGTAGGCACTTGTCATNAAGAATTTTTCCTCTAAAAAAAAATTATTTGTTAACGTCCCAGATTTTAAAGGTGGAAGCTTTGAGCAAAAATGAGCAATTCCAATGCCGGAACCTCGTCAAAACCAAGGGCTGGATCCTCACAACCATCAGAAACTTCATCTAAACGCAAAAGAGGTGTTTTTCAAAAAGAATGTAAGCTTCTTTCTTTATTTTCTAAATAACATGTTAATTTTATCTGTATTGTTCTCTTTATAATCGTCTTCATGTTTTTTTACAGTGCAGCACATGATGTATGGTTTTGGAGATGATCCTAATGTAAGTATCATTATCCATCTCTTCCTAAATAAAATCCCTTATGCTTATGAAATCAATTAATCATTAACTAATTTTCTATATTTTTCTTGACATTGCGCTATTAGCCACTTCCTGAAAGTGTGGCACTTATGGAGGATATTGTAGTTGAATATGTCACAGAATTGGTGAGCATCTTCTTACGTTATATATTATCTTTCTTGTTTGATTGAGTGCTGTGGAATAATTGGCTTTTCTTCTTATGCCAAGTTTTCTTTATTAAGGTACATAAAGCCCAAGATATTGGATCACAGAGGGGGAAGCTCGCAGTGGAGGATTTCCTGTATTTAATTCGCAAGGTACTTTTTGTTAACAATACCTGCAAATAATTTTTATGCAAATGAAACTTTTGTCTAGCACCAGGAATTCTGAAGTGATATTTTATGATTCTGCATTATGTAAAAATCAACTTGTCCAATCAAACATGGTATCCATCATAGTTATTCCGAAGGGCTGCATTGATATTAATGATTTTTCGAAATCATTTTTTTAACCCTTTTGTTTTGTAATTAAATAATCTTATTCATCCTAAGGGAAACACAAGAAAAGAAGCAGGACTCCTGCAAAAACTGACACAAATATATGCTGAGAATATTAACTTAATTTGCCATCGTTTCCTTGATTCTTTATTGGCAGACTGATTCTGAATTTCACAAGAACCAAGTGTAAATTTAATACTTTCACATTTACTAGCTAGAAATTGCTCTTCTGGTATTGAATTGCTTCAAGAAATAACATATAAAGATCTGTTGTCATACCTTGAGGCAATAGCGGTGAACTTGTTACAAGTTTGAATCAATATTTATCCAATTTAGTGCTTGACACCAGTCTTCGAAGATTCTTTTTACAGAAATCCTTCTCAAGCAGGATCTCCAAAGCCTTCTAAAAGAGCAAACCCTGTATAAATTTGTCCCTAATTTCACAATCTGCATAACAGAACACACACATAAAGGAACGTTAAGTAGCTTTTCATAATTTAGTTGTTGATTAGCTAATGAAGCAGTGAAACACGAGGTTAGGAATTATGAACTTCCTTCGATTCATTTTTCTCTTTTTGACAATTAGGGTAACTTTAGCACAAAAAAAAAGACAATCAGGGTAGTTTTCTAAATATATCTAAGTATCAATGGAAAGAAATGATTTTGTTTATGTAACTACCCAACACTGCACGATGAGGATTAGCACTGTTAGCATTCTAATATCGGCATTTAGCCTGATCAGGACAAGGCTATCTGACAGATATGGTGGCTATACTACCAACCTCACTGATTTAAAGACCATAGCCCTGTTGTAACCCAGGCAGTCCTCAGAGAACCAACCAGCGTAATCAAACTCAATATATTTCTTTGATATATCCTTATTCTACTCTTAAGTCTTTGTACCAAGTCTTCTACCTCTTTCTTGGTTTTACAGCAATCTTATCATCAAATTTTAGCATTATATCTCTGATCCTCGGTTAAACATTAGTTTCAGTAAACTTCCTTTCTGTGATTATTCATCCTTCTTAGGATTATCAAGTATTGTCACGAAATCTATATGCAAATAACACTGAATGCAGAGGGTAATTTTTAGGTTCCCAAAGCAAAGAATTAGCAGAAGATTTTTCAATGTGAGGTTAGGAATATTCAAGAATACAGTTTCCAGATATGAATAATGGAGTTTATTCGCTGCATTACTCTTGAATGTAGAAACCTTCACAACTGTACAGGAAGTCTATTCTGACGTTCGATGAAGCCACCTGTAGAGTTGTGCAGGTTTTTGCATCTCTGATGTAGATAAAATTACTCTTAGAAGAAGCTCACCTCTCTGATGTACAACCTGTCAAGCGCAGCACCTTGAAGTCACTAGGAATTAGTGAAGAACAACCCACTGTTCTAGGGGTTGGCACCAAGTGCTGATAACTCCACAAACACCTTAAGCATGTCCTTTGAACTATGAATATATTTCTTAGCTTATACCTTTCAGGCTTTTTGAGAAATGCTATAGACTACTAGTTAGTAGAAATCAGAAATGCTATAGCCCTCAAAGAGTTAATGATAGATTCCCAACTAGAATGGACTTGAGAATTCATAACATCTGCCTTAATTAAACAACAGGAGCACCAGAATCATCATAATTCGTTTTCTGTTCATGAGATATTCAACTATAGATTCATCGAATTCTTTTTTGCTTTGCAGGACCAGCCAAAACTTAACCGATGTACAGAGCTGCTGTCTATGAATGAAGAGCTGAAACAAGCAAGAAAGGTTTTTGAATCAGATGAAGAGAAGCTGAGAAAAGTTTTTGAGGCAGATGAAACAGTTGAATGATAAAAAGGAAGAGTTATGGAATTGAAAACTTTGTCTTTTTTGGCCCAATCATGCATGCTGCTTGTTGTATTGGTGCATAGCTTCTCACATTGTTGGTTATATTGTATATAACTTTTCCCCAAGAATGTCTTTGTTATGATACCTAAAGGTCAAGATCCAATCAAAGCCTTGTTATCCTGTTCATAATCAAATCTGAACTCTGTTTTCTATTTTCAGAATGAGAATGAGACTATGCTATACCATTGAAATAAGACATATGTCTTGTTATATTTTTTAGATGGGTAAAGACTCCATCTAACATATTCAAGTCATTAGACTACTCGTAAGATAAAGCTAGAAAAATTCCTAGTCAGTTAGCCCATAACCTTTGGTGGGCTCGCGTGTTTTGGATTTGGATCCAATCATGTCATTTGAGTCATGTTGTCATATATTGATACCTGAAGGTCCGCTTGTTTTCTCCCTTTTGGTCCATCTTCCCTTCATATTGTTGTTTGACTTTTTGCAAAAAAAACAACTAAAATGTTTGCTTACTGCTCTCCAATAATAGCAAGAATTTTATTTTTAAAATTTTTAATTGACAATGTGAAATGACATGCTTGAAAATTAAAAGCTGATTTTCGATACAACTTAAAATTGGGCAAAATCTCAATTATTGAGAGAGAAGATTTTAATTTTTCATAAATTGGTTATTGATACTAAACTCAAAGATTTAAGCTAATTAATAAGAGACTAAGTTGACAAAATTAAGTTACATCGATATAATGGGGTTACTTTTACTGTTGATATTTTATTTGTCGATATTTATCAATAGTTAGTAACATGTTCTACCTTAGAGTTAGAATAACTTAGTCATATCTTAAAGTTTTGTTAATAAAAACACTCCAAGATAAAGATAAACTTGAGTAATTTTTTGAAATTTTTATTGAAAAGTCTAATGGAATTCTTGTAACATCCTTTTCAAATAGAAGACAAAACACAGCTCTTGTAGTGAGATGTGTGTCGCCTTATATATATGGAGGATTGCATTTACGCCGTATTAGCAATCATCAGTTCTCACGCAATAAAGAGGATCTTTGATATAATATTACTGTTTTCAAACTTATTTACACAATTATAAGACTTTTGAATTTATATACATAAATATTATACTTTTTTAAAAAAATTAAAAACCAAAAAAAAAAAAAA